>JAOVYX010014741.1:0-30968 GCA_035668315.1 Drosera spatulata
TTCCGTCCCTCTCAACCCCCAAATCCCCTCTCCCAATGTCAACATCACACCCACAATCCTCCGTCTCCGACCAATCCCTCCAGCTGGTCCCTGCGGCGGCCGAGACCCGAACGGTTTCGGCGGTGCCGCCGAGGCCGCAACCGCAATCGAACGCTAGGGTCAACGGTTGAAGATAAGTTTGGGCCCAATCAGGGCCGGCCCATAAGGACTTCGGATGGGAACCAAACCCAGCCGCCAAGCACAGTGGACAGGAGCTAATGGGTTTGAATATGGGCCTGGCCTGAGCTCATCATCCACTCCAGCCTATCAAGAGGGAATGGATCAGAGAGCCAAGGGGCCCATCCCCAATGGAAGGAGTGGAAGTGGATAGGCCCATCCGCGAAGCAAAAGGACAAGGAGAGGAACTACAGGAAGCATTGGGTAAAAGGCATAGGCTTGAAACAGTTGACGTCGACCGACAAAACAGAAATATCAGAAGAAAGAATTGCTGAGAAATGATATGAATATGCATCCGAAGATCACTCCAAGTTAGTGTTTGTACCTATCACAGGGCGTTGTGGTTTGACTACTTATACGCTCGACTTGGACGAAGTAAATCGTTATAGATACCTGGTCAGGTGCCATTGCAAACGCTATCTACCCAAATAAGTAATGAGTAGTCGTAGTCACCTCCTCGGCTATGATTCTATGAACTCGTATAGTATTCCATAACCACTCAACATTAGATGCAGGATATCACATCTTTCTCTGTCGTGAATTCCGTATTTCTCCACACTTGACTGTAGGGTAACGTTTGGATTGATGGAATGATTTAAGGAAGGAGTTGAATGTTTGGATTGATGGAATGATTTAAGGAAGGAGTTGAATGAAGGATGGAATGGAATGAGATATTACAGTTTTTATTGTCTGTTTGGTTGATATTTTCGAATGGAATGGAATGAAAATTTTTAATAGTTTAATCAAAATATTTTTATAAAGGCACATTCAAAAAGAAAATTAGTATCATGTCGTAACTTAATATTTATGTTAATTTAATTTTTCTGTTTAATTAATTGAAGGAATTATACTTTCAAAAATTTTCATTTTCATGATGATTATACTTTAATTAATTTAATACGTGATTAATTAATTAGGATTCTTTTATATTTTTAAATCAAATTAAATATGACAAAATAATAATAATTTTTTTTCATTCCATTCCGAACAGAATGAAGCATTTCTCTTCATCAAGGCAGTAATCAAATGTGGATTTTGGGACGGAATGTGATTCCAGATGGAATGTTCCATTCCGACGGAATAGAACAACCAAATAACATTTTTTTTATTCCGGCTCGACGGAATGAGTCATTCCATTCTGCCTTCATTCCGCCAATCAAAACATAGCATAGGTGTTTTCGCTTCATATACAGGAGGCTGTTGCAGGCGAAGTTTGATGCTAACAGATCTTGTAACCTGTACATCCCTGTTTTGTGCTTGTCATATCGAACTTCGCCAACTCTGACTTCAACAGGTTTGCGCCCTAGTTTTGCGCGCGACAATCTCTTCTTCGCTTTGTTGCTTGTGGTCTCAATTCTGATTCCTACTCAATTTATAGAAGTTAAACATATCCTTGCTGGCGTTGAGACGGATCTGGACACAGGATGAATGACATCGAGGATCCGAGGATCCATCTGTTGCAGATTCAGCCATGATCAGTCACCAACTTTTCTGTTGGATATGTGGCTCTGCCTTCAAGTATCAAGAAGTACATGGTGAAAAGAGCAGTTGTGTATCAGCTATATACTGAAGTAGCCGCAAAATCTCCCGAAATTATTTGCTTTGACACGGCTCTGATCATCAGAGTTGCCGAACCAGATCCATTGTTTTCGTGAACTGCAATTATTAGCTTGGATAGTCTCTGTTAAATTCACAATGTGTTCTCATTAGAATCGTTGTGTTCTATGTAATGGCGAATTCACAATTAGTCCTGGTTCAAATGGGTTCGGTAATGGCAAGATTGATTTGGAAAAGAGACGCTTTTTTACCCTTTTGGGTTCTATGAGGACTGGAATGGCGTTCTGCGCTGCTGCTGGATACATCAAAGTTTTGCTTTCCTGTCACTGAAACGATCGGCGCAAAGTAGCAGACAATGTTTGATTTTAACTGATCTCGTTACCTGCACACACATGCTTCAAACTTGTCATATCGAATTTCACCAGTTCAGTCTAAAACAGTTGTGCGCCATTTATGTAATGTTTGTGTTGCTACAATCTTTCTTCGATCCGTTGTTTGTCGTTTCATTTCTGTTTCCTGTTACGCTAAACAGCTCCTTGCTGGCATTGTACCAGCCATGATCCACAATAGCAATGAGGATCACCCATCCACGACAGATGCAGCCACGATCAGTCGCTTTTCTTTGCTGAAACATGGTTGGCTCTACGTACCTATCAATTATCAAGTGCTAAATGGTGAGAACTGCAGCATCATATCAGCTATATGTTGGCAAAAGCTTCAACCCTGCCAAAAAGGCAACTCGCCATGTAAAACTACAGTACCTGCACGGTGACAGCAGCCCTTGTCGTAAAATACAAAGCCTCGACTGCACTCAAATATTATTCTGGTCAGTGGCGGACCTAGGATTAATGGTCATACAACGAACATGGATATCGAGATCGGCTGTTCTGTTTCACATGCTGCATGATCCGGTACTTATTCATCTATGATGAGCCAAATTTTGGTCTAGTGAGTTGCAGCCAAATCTGTAGTTACATTGGATTATTGAAGGAATGAACTTTAGATCCTTCTTGACAACACTCCAATCGGAAAGATGATACTGGCTTATGGCGCAATCTGCTGCCTCCTAACGCCGGTCTAGGATTTCCGACCCTTTAGAGTTTAGTTATGTCTGCCTCCTTGTAAAACATTAAAAGTGATCAAAGATTAATATGATGAGCCATTTGGATTAGGAGCTAAGAAAATCTTTAACAAGAGCCGCTAATGGACCACCAAGCAATGGCCGGCAGCGGCCACCCAGCTGAGATTTGATGAGCACATAACGCGAATTCATAGACGGTATCTTCTTCGATATTGATGTTTAGAAGATGATCTTGTTGCATTCGCACATATATGACTCCACGCTCAGAAGAAAACAATTGCTTTATCATTGAGTTAAACGTCTTTTTAACTTGAGACGAGATTACGATCATGTCAAATATCGGTTTAATTATATCATATCAAGTCATCTTGAAAGTATCAGATGCTCCATTGCAAACCCAATAATGAAAATTGGCCCTCTCATTTGAGAGGAGCAGGTATTGGACTTCGCACGATGCGCCCACAAATTAGTTTTATATGGTGGAATTGGAATCGTTGGTAATGACCCGAAACGCGTTTGACCTAGTTTTCTCTCCTTTGGAGAATCGAGTCCTTGACCGCATCAAAGTCTACTCAGCGTGAACTCAACCCCGAACAGATGCATCTTTTCTTTGATAAGAAGTATAAGTATCAATCCTTCAAAATTAGCAGTTTGATTTATAAACGGTCTCATAATCCATCATATTTTTAATTTTAATTTTAATTTGTGTTTTTTCATTTTTTTGACCCTATAAATAAACTATCCATTTATACGATGTCAGTATATCATCCATCTCAGATAATTTGAAGAAAGAATGATGACCCATATCGAACAAGGTCAGTTATCCGTCCAACAGATTGGAAACCGTTGTTTGTACAATAAAAAAGCTTCATCAAACAAAACTGCACAAGATTAAACACTATATTTTCGGAAGGTTGATTAAACATCATACTCTCGGAAGGTTGATTAAACATCATACTCACATTATACTACTCTAAACATTCCCACGCCAATTAAAACAACTCTAATCACCAAGTCAGTCATGTGCGACCACACCGCCACCGGACCCCACACACAGAGCCCCACACTCTACCTCGCCAGCTCAAAAACAAAACCCCCATCTCTTCATATTCCCCCATTCCTCTCATCTTCCCCTCACAAACCCTCCCCATTTCCTCTTCAAAATCACCAAAATTGTTAATCAGTCCAAAATCAACAATCCTTCATATCGTCGGATCAAGTTTGATTATTATTGATTATTATTATTACGATGAGACAACCCGAAACGAGGCCGGCGATCACCCTATCCGGCGAGATGCTAGTCAAGCAGAAACTCGCCCGCCCGATCCAACTAGCCGACCAAGTCATCAAAATCGCCGACGAGGCCTCCTCGTTCAAAACCGAGCTCTCGGAGCTGAAATCCAAGACCTCGAAGCTCGCCGACCTGCTCCGGCAAGCCGCCCGGTCCAGCGCCGACCTCTACGACCGCCCCACGCTGCGCATCCTCGACGACACTGAACAGGTCCTCGAGAAAGCGGTGTCGCTGGCGACCAAGTGCCGGTCGGGAAACGGGATTCTGAAACGGGCGCTGACGATTATCCCGGCGGCTGCGTTCAGGAAGACGGCGTCCATGGTGGATAATTCTGTTGGGGATGTTTCGTGGCTGCTGAGGGTCTCGGCGGCGAATGGCGATTCGTCGGATTCGAATTCGGGTCTGCTTGGGCTTCCTCCCATCGCGTCTAATGAGCCGATTTTGTGTCTGATTTGGGAGCCGATCGCGATCCTCCATCATGGATCCCTGGAGAATAAGTCCGAGGCGGCTGCGTCCCTTGTCTCGCTTGCGAGGGATAGCGATAGGTAGTGAACCACTTCTGGGGTTCTGACTCGAAACCAATTGGCAGTGGGTGGAGGAGGAGTATAATATTCTCACCTTATCTGATGTGTGTGGGTTTGCTTTGTGAATAGGTATGGTGAGCTGATAGTGAAGGAAGGAGGTGTTGGGCCGCTGCTGAAGCTGATCAAGGAGGGGAAGATCGAGGGGCAGGAGAATGCGGCCAAGGCGATCGGGTTACTTGGAAGGGATCCGGAGAGCGTGGAGATGATGGTGAAGGCGGGGGTGTGTCAGGTGTTCGCGAAGATACTGAAGGAGGGGAACATGAAGGTGCAGGCGATGGTGGCGTGGGCGGTGGAGGAGCTGGCGGCGCATTATGTGAAATGCCAGGATCATTTTGCACAGCAGGGGGTGGTGAGGTTACTGGTCGGGCATCTCGCTTTCGAGACCGTCCAGGAGCATAGTCGGTACACTGTTGTTGGCGGTAATGGTCACCAGAGGCCTAACTCAGTTCACCAGGCTGCGGTTGTTATGGTTTCGGGGAATAACGGGGCGAGGGGATCTCAGGGTTTGAATCATCGTGATCATGGTTTTCTTGATCATGATGATGAGCATTATACGCAGATTCCTCACCCTAGTGGAAGGGCGTTTCCGAGTCATAATACGTTGCATAATGTGGTGACTAGCACGATGGCTATGAAGGCTCAATCTTCATTGAATGGTGTTGTCAAGAATGGGAATAATGGGTCGACAAGCAATGGGAAGGCGGTGGGGATTCCGAATCAGAGCCCGCTTCACCATCTCAGCAGCGGCAGCCATCAGCATAGTCTAAATGGGAGTGTGGGCAAGGGGAAGGAAACGGAGGATCCGGCCACCAAGGCTGACATGAAGGCTAAGGCTGCTGCCGCTCTCTGGAGACTAGCCAAGGGAAACCCTGCCATCTGTCGCAGTATAACGGAGTCACGAGCATTGCTGTGCTTCGCGGTTCTCTTGGAGAAAGGGTCTCCGGAGACCCAGTTCAACTCTGCAATGGCATTGATGGAGATCACCGCGGTGGCTGAGAGGGATACTGATCTTAGGAGGTCAGCGTTCAAGCCCAACTCTCCTGCTTGCAAAGCAGTGGTTGAACAGCTTCTGAAGGTCATAGAGAAGGCAGATTCACACTTCCTGGTGCCATGCGTCAAGGCCATAGGGAACCTGGCAAGAATGTTTACGGCCACGGAGACCAGGTTCATCGGTCCATTGGTGCAACTCCTCGACAAGGAGGATGCTGAGCTGTCGAGTGAGGCTGCAGTCGCGCTGACAAAGTTCGCCAATGGCGATAACTATCTTCACCTGGATCACTCAAAGGCAATCATCAGTGCTGGTGGAATCAAGCACCTGGTTCAATTGGTCTACTTCGGGGAAGCAATGGTTAAAGCCCCCGCTTTGGTGCTGCTGTGCAACATTGCGTTCAATGTGCCCGATAGCGAGGAACTGGCAGGAAACGACGTGCTAACGGTCCTGGAATGGGCGTCGAAGCAGCCTAACTTCACCCAGGATGAAAGGGAGGGCTTGCTCCTTGAAGCAAAGAGCAAGGTTGAGCTCTATCAGTCCAGAGGTTCGAAATGAACTCAATTCTTTCTCGTCGTCCCTATTTTTTGGTGGTAAAACATTCAATTCTGTTGTATTTGATATCTATTGACGTTTGGTAATGTGCTAAATTCGTTGTTCGATTATTGTTGTGCATTTTGTAGTCTTGTTCGTTTTGCACATACAGGCTTCTTGGCAACCTAATGCGAAACTTAGATGATTCATTTGTTACTCTATGAAATCATCTCTTTTTGCAACTCGTGTGCTGTTATTTGGAAGCAGTTCTCTTTTGTGCTCAATTCCAGGAACAAACTTTGACATATGTGTTCACCTGCGTCAACCATCATTCTCCTTTCAGTTTCTCGCTTTTGGCTTATCTTTATAACAGGGGACCGCAACTTCGTAGACATCGGTGTATCGACTAGCCCCTAAAATCATACTCGGGACGTCGTTACCCAGAACTGTCCAAGGAACTTTTGTTTATGTGGCATATGTTCCATGCACGATGGTCCTGCTACGCGATAGGTCAGGGCGCCCGAATTCCCTATTGACAGTGATTCCGAGCCACACTGTAAGGAACCGCGAAACAAGGTTAGCCTAGTTTATACTTGCGTGCGTTTAACAAACCCGGGCAAACATCGACATGACGCACGCTTTTCGGCATTGGTCCGGAAAAGAGTTATCCAACATAACATGGGATAGCTGTTCTGATATGGAACATTCGCACATGCTACTCCTGCGAAGATGGAGCCATGAACTGATGATGAAAAGGGTTCGGGAAAAGGATGCTCTGTTGTTTCTGGAAAAAAGCCTGATCATTGAACAACATGGCATTGTCTAGTTCAGGTACTTGCAGCATCAAATCACTGCAGATTATGCTTGTATGATCTGTATATTCATCTTAGAATCTATCAATACATAACAATGGTTAACCAAACTTAACTAAGCCTTGGATTATGCACAGATTTACGACGCCAAAAACCCATAGGTTTTCAACTCAAAGCAAGATCTATATATGTTTTTGTTATATTTTTGTCTTACCTTATGAGGGTAAATTATTCTCATCACGGCTCTAGCGGGAATGTTTTTTTAAACTTGAAACATAGACATATATTTGAGTGGTGCATCGTGTTTGCTGTCATATCATATTTAACATTTATGATTTCAACTCAAAATTAATCAATAATAAATAAAATGATCTAGAATATATATATATATAAGTTTTTGTAATATTTCCGTTTTATCCGATATAAGATAAACTATTTTCAGAAGCAACGGCGACGAAGTCCGGAGCTGAATTATGATCATGCCCATAAGACCAAGAAAATGCTGTTGATGCATTCCAGCTGTGAACTTACAGGATCTGTGCTTGATCTGATGAGTTTAGAATTGACCACTTGCATCAGATGAATGTGCAATGTGTGAATGTGGCCAAACAAATTTATTTTGCCCGGCTGAAAATAAACAAAGAAAAAGCTCCAATTATCTGCACCTTTCTTTTTCTGCAATTGGGAGACCACGACCAAGTATACCCTTTGAAAGCAACCAAAGTTGAAGAATAGTAGAATTAGGCTGGGTTTGAAACGCATATAAAAAAAATTATTCTGCAAAATGAAAATAGGAATGAAGTATATGATTCTTTTTCCGTCCGTCAGTTTCGTAACCATCATCAACAACCAACATAAATATAATTGAATTACCTAAATACCCCCAACACAAATTTGAAATTTCAATATCTGGAACTGTTCATCTTCTTCTCCTTGACGCACGTATGACCAAACCCTAGCCTCCTATGGAGAACGGGCACCACGGAACCGAGAAGAACAATAGGAACCAGCAACAAGCACCAGGGGAAACGGCGAGCACCAGAGGACGGTGGGCGTGCACCAATTTACCTCCTAGCAGCTTGTTTCTGGAGACGAGAAGAAACGGCCGACGACGAGGACCATTTTTCGACGACGATGGGCTGTTAGCACAATTGCAACCACGAGGAGCATATGCTCGTCACGAAGGCAACAGTGGGTGGGGACGACTACGACGAACAGAGACAAGGCGACAACCACAAGAAGGGGCATACAAGTCTTCAGTAAAAAAGTTCATTGAATCATACCCTTTCATTCCCGCAAACCAAACACTGCCTTAGAATTGACTGAAACTGATGTGCTTGAACAAACACAAGAAGAGAAAGGGACAAGGCCACATAGAGATAATCAAACAACTTGTGCAAATAGTCTTAATGACTCCATCCGAGATTAACAAATATGATCGTATCATTATGTCTCGTTAATAAATATTAAATGATTAAAAATTTAAAAAAAAACAATTTTAAAAGGATATATATTATTACATGTGTCTTAATAATATATAATTTGTATCTTATTAATAATAAATTTTATTTTCTTATAAATATCAAGGAAAAATAATAAGATCAGCTAATCTTCTAGTTCACACTTCACTTTAAACAAGAGTTTTTGTTATTGTGTAAGTTCTCCCGAGTGATATCGGTCAAAATTGATATTATATGAAGATTTTCTCTAAACGCCGTTGAGTAATCCGATGATTATGCGACGTGGTTCAAAAGAGACATCAGCCTCGAGACATAGAAAAATCACATGACTTGGGCAAAAATATGAGAACCGGAGCGGGTCAGAACGCATATGGAATGAGAGTGGATTCCCACAAAGCAAAGAGATGGAATAGAGCTAACAACCATGTTTGACCAAATTAAAGAAATGACACGGTGTGAATTCCTTATACAACCTCAAAGATTCGGTGATGTGCGGTGTGTACTGTTTTCACATTTGTTTAAGTATCATGCATCTGCATCATTTATAATCTACACCTCACAGTTAGGGAAGTATTGAATTGAATTATCCATGATCCAACCTAATCCAATATTGGATTGGATTGGATTGGATAAAATTTTGAATTGGATTGTGATGAATCAGATAAAATAAAATCCAAATCCATAGGATTGAATATGGATAAATCTATTGATGGTTGATTAATAAACTCATAATTTAAAAATAAATAAAAAAATATTGATTTAGCCAAAATTAGATCATAATCGTCATCTTTCTTTGATATTCTCCCCAACATTAGGATTTTCTTTTGAGCTCGGTCAATGTGCAAATTTAGATCTGAATCTATATCTGTTGAACAGTAGTGGATTAGAATTATTCGATATTATATTAAGCCTGTAGTTTGTTGTAAGAAATACAGTTCGTTTTTTGGGTGGTTATTAAAGTTATAATTATGAATCCATTGCTATGATCCGAAATACCGATGACTACTATTCTGAACTTCGCTATGCCTGATTTTTTTAGTATGTAAGATATAGATGGATGTACCATGACATATGTGATGTTTGTGTTAGTGAGTTTACAACATTGTGATACGTAATGTATTCCATATTATCATTGTTATTAATCTTTTGTTCTTATAATCTGAAATAGATATAATTAAATCGATTTTCTAATTTCAAAAATTAATAAAAAAATAAAAAGATTAAAATAGAACTTTAAATTTTCATTAATTAACAATATAACATCATTAAAAAAATTCCATCCAATTCAATCTGTATTTCTTTGGATGAATTGGATTGAATCATTAAAATTCATGGATTGATATAGATTGGATTGATTTTGGATTGTATTAAATATGGATTTTAATTCAATCCAATCCAATCCATAATCACCTCTACTCATAATCATGATAGTGGCTCAACCATATGAATCATTTTTGTCCGGCAAATGTGGTCGTAGCCTAGATCATCGCCACCTTGACCTTAGTCGGGTACGATCGTCGCTCAAGAATAGTGAGATCTCTACCATACAAGTACCATTGAATGAGTTGGTCGCGCCTTTTTATAATCCAAATTGCGAACTGAGTGTCAAACATGAGGGTAGTTCTTCTGCTATTGAGCTCGTCACATAATGCATAGGTTGCGGATCGGAGGACCATGGAGCTGCTGCTTCACCTGAATAATATCCAATCAACATCATATTCAGCAGCTACTACATGCATGTTACAGCTAAAGCAGGATTTTCAGTCATGTATTGTACTGTTCAATATGCTATCAGTCAATGAGCAAGTCATGATTCATTTGGTGTTACGAATGCTGGAAGAATTGCACCCTACTCCTTACTAACTCGAACGACCTTGTGCAATCTTGATCAGGTCCAGGAGTAGTCGTGTTTATAATTTGGATGACCGATCAGCCGATCAACCAGCTGTATCAGAAAAAGGCAGCATAGTTCCTTAACTGATGAACAAAAAAATAAAAATAAAAATAAAAAATCAACAAGTAAAATATAACTCCTATATGTCCATGGTTGCATATAATTCCATTAGATGTATCTTCCCAGATTCATTTCTCATGATGTACAAATGCACCATTCTGATTTTGAGGCTACAATGAGTGCTGATATGGAACCTAAATGCAAATACAACTACAAGCTACGTACTCAAACCTCAACGACACATCATTATTGGATGTTTTTCCAATAACAATAATAAATCAAATCTTTATCTTATTATCTGAATTTTGGAGAACTGCAGAGAAAATAACATCATTCTTTTCTTTTAAGAAGTTAGATCATCAACCTTATAATTATGAGCCGAAACGATGCCAGTTACAAAGAACTGGATCATCCGAAAAATCAAGGTCAACAAATCAAGCTTTCAGTGATGCCTAGGGTTTTTCATTTGCTACCTAAAACTTCTCCAAGCGATATTATCGAGTAACCTTCTATTGCTGACGCAGTAGGCGGCACTGAGGCGGATGCCAAAGTGGTTATCAAAACCCAAGTCTCCAGGGGATTGTTCAGAACAAATACATGTTACTCTTTCCCTACCAAACTAAATAAAATAATTTGATATAATATAATTTATGTGTGTTGAATTTATATAAATTTTGATAAAGTTTTTTTTGTGTGACAGTTGATTTACTATAGTTGAGGAGCGAGGATTTAATATACTCCAACAAATGAGATAAATTTCATATTTTTTATGTGAAAAATTAACTAAATATAATATGTTATTTATATTTTGAAACAATCCAAATAATTAAGACATAAAGAGTAATATCTATATTATTGTTAAAATCGTGTAGAGATAATTATCTACTCTTACTATTATGGACAAGGATAAGAGATAGCAGTATCTATTTTTATTTTTATTTTTGGTAGAAGCAACATCTAGTTTTTTAAACCTAAACTCTAATGCCATCTTTTGTTACCATAACTCAACCACGTGAAAACAGCAAGCCCACGTACATAGTCAAGCCCAAAACTACCCACAAAGCCCACAACGCAAACCGGACCCCACCACGCACCCCACAAATCCCACAAAAGCTCTCCAAATTCCCCTTCTCCTCTAGGGTTTGCCCTTTCTATATAAACCCCCGAATCACACCCCACCAAACCCCAGGAAAAATCAAATCCAAAACCCTAGAATCGATTTCTCCCCATCAATGGCGCAGAACCAGCAGAGATCCCACGGCGTGGTGCGCTGGTTCAACGAGTCCAAAGGCTACGGCTTCATCAAGCCCGACGCCGGCGGCGACGATCTCTTCGTCCACCAGTCGGCCATCGTGTCCGAGGGCGGCGGATTCCGCACACTTTCCGAGAACGATG
Organism: Drosera spatulata; assembly: GCA_035668315.1. Lineage (NCBI taxonomy): Eukaryota > Viridiplantae > Streptophyta > Magnoliopsida > Caryophyllales > Droseraceae > Drosera > Drosera spatulata. The sequence continues at coordinate 11,873 of JAOVYX010014741.1, forward strand.
TCGTCGAGTTCGTCGTCGACGACAACAACTCCAAACCCAAGGCCCTCGACGTCACCGGCCCCGACGGAGCCCCAATCTCATCCAAAAGGGGCGGGTTCGGTGGCGGCGGAGGCGGAGGAGGTTGGGGGAGGAGAAGTGAGGAGTGCTACTCGTGTGGGAAGAGCGGGCACATGTCGAGGGAGTGTCCAAATGGCGGCGGCGGGTTTGGTTCTGGTGGGGGGAATTGCTATAATTGTGGGCAGCCAGGGCATTTTGCCAAGGAGTGTGGACAGAGCGGTGGTGGTGGCGGCGGCCGTGGCGGCGGTGGTGGTAGTAGTGGTGCGTGTTTTAGGTGTGGTGGATACGGTCACATGGCGAGGGAATGCGTTCAGGGAGGTGATGTCGGCGGGGGATTCGGTGGCGGGCGTGGGTTCGGTGGTGGTGGCGGCGGAGGAGGAGGGTGCTATCATTGCGGATTGCCGGGGCATTTTGCTAGGGAGTGTCCGAATCAGTAGGGAAGGAGGATGCGGTGGTGATGGTGCTCTCTCTTATAATTGTCTGATGGGATAGTTGATTATGGTTATGCTTTTGGGTTTTAGGTCATTTGTGGTTTTGCTATGTTTTGCGGTCGGTTATACGGGGCGGATGATGTTTTTTGTCTATATGGTTTTAAGGTCTAGCTTTGGGGTTTCAATGTTCGTGGGATCTTGTTACGTTTTGTCAGGATTGTTGTTCGGTTTTGTGAACTTGTTTTGTGGGCAAAATTTTTGATTGAATAGATATGCAATCGGTTGCTTGGTACTCACAGATGAATGTTGTTCTCTGCCATTGTGTTGTTCTCTAAGATATTCATGTTGTGCTTGTCTGATAGATTCCTTTTGCGTGACTAGAGTTTATCACATGTATGCGTCTTTTAAGGTCTTATGGGCGATTATGCCGCTAGATTTTCAGGCCTTTGAGAGATGAATTTGTTTGGAATCATTTGCTTGTTTCCTTGTCATATCTAAGGCTTTGATAATGTCTTTCAGCAAACTTTATCGAAAAATGTCTTTCAGCATTGATATCGCTAGATTATAATTGTAGGATTTAGGACCGAACTATTTCTTATGTTTTTTTTGGTGTTATATGGTTCGGAGTTGTTTTGGTTGACGCAACATTATGGATTTGGAATTTATTGTTGCTTGCTCATTGCCAGTGACCAGTTTTTGGTCTGTCTGGATAACCCTTAAAAGTTTTTAGTTCGTAAACATGTCAATATGCATTGGTTGTGGGGGTTCATTTTCACAGAGGTTTTCCAATTTGGGCATTCGTATATTATTCGCAGTTGTTTTCTTGTATTGTTCATGCCTTCGCAGTTCTTGTCAAGTTCTGTTTTGTAGTTCTATGTGCATTTAATGTATCTCTGGCGGCAATCCCATCTGAAGTATGCTACAAGAAGATCCCCCCTTATTAGTGACCTTATTGCAAAGAATGAGCATTGCTGTTCTGTATCAGTCCCCCAAGTTTTTTCTTTCTCCTTGATCCTATTAAGAACTGCCTCGAAATTGCTGACTTCTGTTGCTCACTCCCGGCTGCCCTGTTCATCTTCTAGACTTTTTTCCATTTTACCTCCCGCGGTCTGATTGTTCACGGATATCTTTTTAAATTGAGTTTATCCAAGATTGTTAGCGTGAAAAGAACTACTGGTTTGTGGAAATCTTGTAAATTGTGGCTCTTGGGTGATGATGATTGACTTAAGACGCTTGTCCTCTTTGCTAGAGTGCTGATCCCGTTTGAGCTTGTTTCAGTTCCTTTTTAGGGTTTGGTTGTTGGTCCTTCGAACATTTCTTGTGCTTGGGTGGAAGTATCACTGTGTTAAGGCTATAAGGTAACGAGGTTGAATTTACGTGGATCGTTTTAGTTATCGGTCCTCTGTATAGCTGCAACTATATGTTTGTCGTTGGCTCCCTCTGTGTAATGTGATATTCCTGGTTCTCCATGGCTTTGAATCATGTTTGATGTCATCATTTTAGCCGGTCCTTGTTTGTCTGTAAACTACTCAAATCCTCGATTTTGAGTTTGGCTCGAATTTCTTTCTGTTCATTCAAATTGTAATATTTTTTTATAAGATATCTTATTTAAATTATAATATTTTTATATTTAATTTTTTATTTTAAAAATTAAGATATTTTAATTTTATATTATATCAATTTACTCTTATATTTTTTTTTCATTTTTTTATTTCACTCACACGGACAAGGCTGTTGTTTTTTATGAATGGGAAATACGCCCTTGCATTTGGTGACTATGAATAAGCATCCCAACGTGGTTTATGCTGTGATTCAACGTTTTTTTTTTTTTTTTTGAATTAAATGTGGTGTTTTGTTTATTCAGCAAATTCCCCGTTCTAGGAAACTGAGAAAGGAACTGCTTGACAATAGTGACATAACCTCCAGAGCATGCATTATGTATTGGGATATACTGGGTTGAAAATAACATAATATTAGGTCACAATGGTTTGGTTTCAGCAGGCGTTTTTAAAACAAATCTCGATTTACATTGTTTTGCCTACTTGTTTTTCTAACACAAATTACCCAGGAGAATTGAGTCAAGATATAATCATGACAGATTGTTTTGTAGTGTACTTGATACCTGGTCAAAATGATGCAATTCCTGGATTTGCTGAAACATACCCATATATTGACGAATCCGCAAAACATCTCATGTGAACTTGTTTTTATGTAAAGTAATTAGATACATCTGACCAAAAGAATATGCCGTCCATACAGATTAAGCACAATGCGACGACTAAACATTTCAGTCATGTGAGCTCAAAGTATGACATAGTTTATCAAGACAATAGAAGGAAAACAACACATTAGATACTGTCATCACAATATCAAACAGGTGGCAAATTCTTCTAAATTGTCGGGTGCAAGCACCCTACACAAAAGAGTAAGATCCACAGATACATGCACAATAACCTAAAATAAATGTCCAATACACATGCAAAAATATTCCTCGCACTTGAGATAAATATACGATACCAAATGATTTCTATAATGTGGATATCAAGATTGATAGCTACCATGAGTCCACACTTCTTTTGGTCATGAGTTGCAAGCAGGAAGGATCACTGTGCCTCAGATCAAAGCTGCAGCTCAAGTCAGCCACGGCACACATCCTCATGTTTTCCATATCGTGATCTTAACTCTCTGTGGCTCTTTAAGCAGCATCTGTGCAAAAGGTAGAACAATTCCTCCTGCTTTGTGCCAAAGGCGACTGCAAACTCTTTACCTGAACAAGAAGTATGGTTTACAATGTCATTCTGGTAAAAACTCAATATTATACTCTTACTATAAGAGTAACTGGTAAACCAGCTGATTCAAATATTAAGTCCTCATTTTGGTGACAGTAGGTCAAACCATAATGGACTTGACAACCCAGGGCAGATGCTAGTGTGATATCTTGAAGTGCACTTGGCATCATCGTGACATGGATGTGCACGAAGAGTAGTAAATAAATTCATTGAAAGGGATGCACAGTGGCAAGAGATGTATGGTACACTGCCTACACTCCATGTCACTGAATGGGATTCTCAAGGAAGGAACGAGAAATACTTGTCCCGTACGATGACGAGTAAAAAGGGATATGGATAGCGAGGAGCTTTTTTGATCTACTATACACGCCCTCACTTGTGTATGGAATAGGTAGCTAGTATCATTGGTTAACTGATCAAAACCTAAGAGCTTAAGCATTGGGCAATTAAATTCCTCCACACGACAAAAGATGTAGCCCTCAGAAGATTGCTCCTATGTTCTTTCAGCGTCCCACATGAAACAAAGATATCCTAAGTCGGAGAAAATATTCAGTTTGCTCTTCATCAGTTATGTGCACATAAAAAAAGGAGAAAAAATTTTGCAGAACTTGGACTAAAATAGGTACACCAAGTAATCAAACCTGAAGTATAGAAGAGGTTTAAGTTCAGAATAGAATCGGAAATCTTACCTCAAAATTCTGAGCAGTAATGGATAACAATGATCCTTCTCATAGTTGGGCCAGGACTCGTTGCCATCCATGAATTCCTGATGCCGGCTCCAAACATCATGATCATACTTTTCTGATAAGCTGAAGCACAGTCCGTTGTCTTTGATTTCCTCCAAAAACTTGTCCAATGAATCACCTCTTCTGGGGTTGAACAATATAGCTTCGGAAGGGCCATTACTCTTCAACAAAATATTTATCGTTCGAGAAAGGCCTTTGTGAAATTCCTTAAAGAAGGTGCTGCCACGAGAATGAGCAGAAAATCGAACAAACTAACTTTAGAACTTGAAAGACAATCTGACTCGTTGGATGGTGAAATCTAGCATGCATCAAGAATGTAAGCTCAAAGCCCACAAGATAACATTTCCGGTTTTTCTTTTTGATCAAAGTGATTTAGACTCTTTCTGATTTATAGACAAGTCCTCACAGTAACCAAGGTTGGGCCGTTGGTGAAAAGCAGTTTTAGCGTTTGAACATTTCTACACCTTTAATGTTTAAATGATGTAAAACCTCCAATTACAAGGGCTATAAAATGTTTAAACAACTTGCAGTACCAAGCTCTTTCGGGCCAAAGTTTGCAAGCAGTAGGTTAGATGGCTTATTAAACCTAGTTTTGGAGCACTGATGGGAACAGCTTATCTTCCTTTTTTCTTCCTTTTTTTCTGTTTTGGTGGGGTGACATATTGATAGTGATAAAAGGAAACAGCAATTACCAATCACTGGCAATAATGATGTCAAAGGTGTGAGCACAAGCTGAGATCTCCTCCTGATCCCAGTGCAATATCATAGGCTTCACTGTTGTATTACCAAAAGCTCCAGCATTGGCAGCTATATTACGCTGAATATCTAGCTGTTAAGGAATCCACCACGAAAAAGTTGGTACCTTCAACAACAGTAAAATTTAACATCAGCTTCATGATGCAACTTGTTGTAGTGCTATGAACACAAAATAAGCTGTATAGCTTGAGAGAAGTATCTTCAGATTAAGAGATGTAACCCGTCTAAAAATGATCCTAGCTTCAGAATAGTTTTTGAACATGTTTGTCCTTCTCTAGCCAATGCATTGGCCAGCAGGCAAGACCAGGAACTCTTGAGTCTTGACATTTTTCATTTGGACAGCACCAAACACATAAAGCCTTCCTTCAAGTAGCTGAAGGCTATAAGATATTTCGCACACAAGAGAATCAAATGATACAACACAAGCACCAGAGACGTGGAGCAGTTCACCTGGAGCTAAACACAGAAAACTAGATACGTAGAAGGATACAATCTACAACTTCTGGATTTCCATCCGAGATTATCACTTCTGATGCCTCAGTGACAGCAGCAATAACTAATCCTGCTAATCCATATCCTGCTCCAAGCTCTATAACTCTCTTTGATCTAGTAAAAAATATATATCAGGGAATCCAAACTGCAATACAAGTAATTCACTATCTATCAATTCATACAACATAAAAATGACAGAAATTTAAAGTGTTCATAGCAAGAAAATAAGGACGAAAGTACAGACCTGAACATGTTCGAGTGCATCAAGCAATAATAAGCGAGGACATCTTCTGATGGCCATTGACCTGAAGAACAAGGACGACAACGAAATTAATTACTTTGTAATAAACAATGAGCATTATCAAAGCCTATGAAACCACATGAACAAGTTGAAATATGCAGTTACAAAGGAGAATCAAACTCGAAACTCAATGGACACTTTGGTATGACTCAAGGCTTCACTTTTTTGCCACATACATTTCGGTTCATCCATTACTTGGCATAATAGTGAAGGAAACCCAAAATAGGGGCCGCTGTTACAAACAAAAGTCTAAACTAAAATGCACAGCATTTGCATAAGCTTGGCACGTAAAGACTATTCTACCATGCCCTACATGGAATTCAACAAGCGTCTTTCTACCAAGTTCTATTCTTTTCTCATCAATCTAAAAGTAACTCAATCACAAAGAAACTAAAAGTAACTGACATGCAAAACAAGGGCCTAAAGAAGATCAACTGGTCATTAGAAAGAACCAATAAAAGTATAGAGAGAACTTACAGACAAGACCAGTGTAGTCAATATGATGCTTATTACAAATCTCGAAATCATTCATACCACCACTATCTACTCTTTGACTGCATGAATGCAATGTAAGAGAACAAAAATTAAATCCTGAGGGACAACATCTTGTTAGGATAGATATATATTGTCAACTTGAGGTTTTAATATGGTATGAGAGCATGATCTGCCCTAGTAGCAAGCGAGGAGCCAAGGATGTAGCTATCTACGCCACGATATAACAAATGAGCAACATTAAAACAACTCATCCACTTGACAAGAGACCACAACTGTGAGGAAGCAAACGTACAACATGAACAACTCTGGAGCTGATTCCACTGGCAACCTATACCGCACGCAGACATCCCTGCTACGATTGATCCGATTCCCCTTCGACCTCGAATCCGAATCTCCGATCAATCGCATTTCCTCATCCGTGACCAAATCGAACGGGATCAAGTTAAACCCTCGATTCGTGCGCCGAGAGACGCGGTCGATTCCCGCTCGAGATCGATCGTCTGATTGAATTCGGAAACCATTGAATCGTTGCGAAATTTGAAAGGGAAAGTGGAGATATCGATGAATGAATCGAGTGTGGTTTACCGGATGGTCGGCGATGGAGTAGCGCTCGACGGAGGATTTCCCATCTCAGGCTCGAAGCTGTTGCTGGTTTGCTCTCCTTCATTGTTTGCAATGTTGTTCGAGTGTCGCAGGACTCGACCCTGGATTGGTGTATTGGTACTGTGATGTTGGTGGTAGGTTACAGGCACGAACAGTTGGGCATATATCTCACATTATGTCAACATCAGATCATTTGATACGATAACGTGTAGAGTTTCGTTAGACAATTCCAACTAACTCACCTTTGCTCAACTGCTCCTTTTATCTGTTGTATGATGGTAGTGGATGTCAAACCATCGCCACAAAATCATTCTCAAGTTTAGTAACTGTATGCTGATATAGAACATCAAGATGTAAAAATGAGAGATTCACGGTGTATGAGTGCGCATTTGAGTATGTGTGTCTAAGATTTCCATTCAAGTGTATTATTAGTCTGATTCAGATATTTGTGTGTTATTTGCATCTACATCGAGGAACCCTTGGCACAACACTGTCCATATGAACTCATCACTACATCTAGAAAACTTTACTTAGGTCTGAAAATTGCTGAACACAATCAAGTTTTACCTCTATTCATAAACCAATAACTTTTAACTGTATTAAAGAGAAACCTGCCCGCAAACATACCTGCCCTAAAAAAAACACATCCCCAAAACAGCAGACATCTGTGCACAACAATGGGAAATTTGAAGCTCCCAAGTATCATAAAATAGATGCAGTGCGCAAGCAGACGATGTAATTGAGAACAACCTTCCGAGACGATGTAATAGAGAACAAGGAGATGATAGATTGTTGTTGACAGGTCTTCCATGGTGCCGAACGTTAGACAGGCCTTCCATGGTCTACCACCACTAATGCAGCATCGACTTCAAAATTCACCCACCGTCTTCCATGGAATATGAAGCCGACATGCCTAACAATCATGTCCAATTGGCAACTTCGTGAACTTGGCAACAAATAGCCCGCTAGTTTTCGAAGTCACAGGGTCAAATCGCAGGGTATTTGGTATTCGCCCTCTCTTGCAAGGCCAATTCCTGGCAGCTTCTATCTCCTGTAGCTCTGCAAGGCCAATGAAAACCATGCACATAAAAGCTGAAGTGCATCATGTTTTGGTATATTGTGAGGGTTCAGCGGATAAATACATAGGAGCACAAGAACAATAAACGGAGTTCCGAAAGGACATGGATTTATTGATGGACGAAACCAGTAAAAAGAAGATTTATTCATGTGATAACCACTCAAATGCTCACAAGCATACTACCATAACAAACAAAGACTTTATTCCATTACATGGGTTAGGTTATATGAACATGTCAGCTTCATTCTCATCCACCTTGTGCAATGTTCCCAGGGAAAGACATTTCAGATTTCAAGGTTCTCCTCATACCCCTCAAGCATATTCGGACAAATTAGAACTTACCAGCCGATTTGTTGTCCGAAAGGAACTTCACAACCACGTCTTCATTTTGAGCAACTGTCAAGCTATTACAGAAAACAAAGGCTAAGAACGAAAGAAAAGAAGACAAAAAAAAAAAAAAAAAAAGGAGGAAGAAGAAGAAGCAGAAAAGAGCCACAATCACTACTGGGGTTCCGTACTTTAAGATCATTACCACTTTTTTATACCTAGAACAGAAGTATTATGGTAGCAACAATCACTTTTCCACTCATTGGAACATCTGGTTTTCCATGCCTTAAGTTTGCATATCTAACAATAGAACGCTTGGGTCCAATACATACTAACGGTTGGGAGAAAATAGTAACCATCCATAACATTTCTTATGTATCACTGTTATACTTAATCCATTTTCCCTCCTTTTTTGGCAAGCTTCTAGAGTGGACAGACTAGAATACCTGCAAGTGCTGTAAATAAGCGAACCCCCGATTTTTAGTAGTCTGAACCCATTTCTTAGAAGTTGCAACTGCAGTAAATGAAAATAAAAGGTGTCATCAGGAGAGAGTCAACAGCCAGTTCAAAACTGGAAATCAATATCTACTAAGCAGCTCCTTTTGAGCAAAAATATCTACTAAGCAGCGAGCAATCAGTTACATCTTTCAAGCCAATGCAAAGGCATACAACCACCCAATGGATGCTTCTTCTGAACCGGGCAAAAGCAATCAAACCAAGAGCAGTAATAACCAATGCAGTAAAGAGAAAAAAGAGCACTTGATCAACAAAAGCCATGATAATTCAGCCATGTAGCCGAAAATCCTTTGTCACACACACAAGAAAACCAAACGGCATATGAGCGATATTATGAAGGGTACACCCCCATCTGCTGATGGACATTAACCAACCAGCCAGTAGTGGATGCAGAACATCGAAAGTTTCAACATAATTGAGGCCTTTTCAGCACTTAGTTAACTCTCAAATGGGAAACCTGAGGCATCTAAGCAGCCGGTCAAGCTCATGCGAAGCACAAGAAAGAATTTCAGGAGCTTCTCAAAATCAGATCCCATTGAAACGCAAAAGCTAGCCTAAAAATCTAACTTCATTGGATGCAATAAAAGAACTCCACAGTCAGCCCCTTAAGCAGTTCAGTTACCTGAAGATTGGTCAAGTTATATGTTCTGTCTGCATCTAATACACGCCTTTGAAGTGTTTCCCAGCCCCAATGTTCGAACTTCTGGACATGCTTGATTGAGCCATCATGCGTACATTCTGCATCCACAAGTACCTGATTAAAATTCCTTCAGTCAACGACATTTAGATAGGAATAGAAACAATAAACCTTAAAAGATCAACCAAATAGGACACACTAAACCAACTTGGAGAAGAGTAGTGTATAACAGTTCTTGTCGTCTGAATTCCGAACCCCCAAAACGAACCTCAAGAATAGCAATCCAAAAATTACCTTGTCGTAGCCATTGCTAGAAAAATCACTTCCTCCAACTACCTGGAACAGCTCATTTCTAGAGCGCCCAATTACTCCTGAATGCCGCCCATAATAGATTAGCTCTGGAGTCACACCAGGCAAGGCAAATTGCACGGAGTTATTTCCCCTAACTTTAGCTGCATGCTTCCTTTCTTTCCACGGTCTCCTAGATGTCCACTCTCTATACGAATCAAGATTTTCCTCCAAAATGTGTTCACCTGATCCATACTATGCAATCAAACATCAGGACAGATTAATAAGGTCACACTGCCAATTAAACTTTCAGGACAGAATGAAAGTTGCACGGTTCCAACAGAGAAATTCAGAAAATCATGCAAGTCTAACAAATGAATACCTATAATATAGCTAAAATCTATCAGGAGCGTTACCTTCTTTGGATGTTGATCGATGTCTAATTGGCACCAAGGAAAATGTGGCCCCGTCAGCAACAAACAGCCGGCATCGATCAGCAAGGTCGTACTTCTGGATCATCGTCCTACAAGCTGCTAATCGATGCCTTGCAATATCAACACCAGTAACCGAACCGGTGCAACCAAGGAGATCCAGTATCATGCAGAGTTTAGCACCTAATGTTATAGACAACAACGGAATGAAAAAGGGAGCGTGTCACCAAAGATATACTCCCTCCGTCCCATAAAACTTGCGATATATATATATTTTGCTCTATTCTATACGCATTAATACAAGTCTCATTTTCATATCAAATCACGTCGAATCGTCCCGCAACATGTATTAGGTTGAAGTACGTAACTTACAGAACCATTGATGTTTCACGATAAATTTATAAAAGACTACGTTTGATCGTCATTACACACGCGTCAAACTTTACATCGGTACGTTTGCAAAGTCAAAATGTTGCATCCTTTCCGAATGGAGGGAGTAGTAGGCCTTAAAAAATTATACCGAATCCCAAAAAAAAAAAAAAAAAAACAAGAACAAGAAAAAAAGGGCAAAAAAATTCAAGAAATCTGTCTTCAGCCAAGCATTTAAGTTTCAACTACAATTGTTTATGGGTAGTGTGATTGATAAAATAATGACACAAGACAACTTTGTAGTATAACTATCAGATCACTGGCGTAATAGTTGAAAATAAAAGGTGTGATCTAAGGAAGACTAGCCATAGCTATCCAAAATAGCAAGAATAAAAGGATATGTAAACCAGAAGAATACATTATGCAAGGATGCAACGGCTAAATTGCAGAAATGGCTATGAATTTCTTACTATCTTGTGGGAAAATATGACAGAAACAAGGGAACTGCACAGAGCAGCACGCAAGTAGCAAGATGAATGCATTCACATGGAATGGGCACAATTACCGGGAGCAGCACATAGATCAAGCACATGGTCTCCAGGCGAGATGCCCAAGGCCACAACAGCAGCACCAGAAGAAGCATCTATTCCATATATCTGACAAGCATGAACAACAAGAACCGGATAATAAAAAGACAAAAGTAACCAACAAACTTTCAAGTTCGATCAACTCCATATATACAAACACACAGCAAATACATCTAAGCTCCATCTGTATTGCTTGGAGGTTCATTTGATTGCGTTTCAAAAGAAGTGCTTGGAGGTGATTATGGCTTATTGCGGATTAATATGGTTAAATACCATAAGCCAAACACAGTATGTATAATTCATGGTCAGATTCTATAAGCTCCTTCCAATAAGTTGTTGAGATGAGCACTCAAGACATAGTCATGGAAACTAAGAAGTGACCTTTTGAGCTACCCTAGCGAATTAGAACATCTATTATTCATTCTGTTCTTTTCAACATAAGCCAAAGCGTCCGAAATTCCTTGATGACAGGCTATCATTTCCCATGTTTTCACCTTGCCTTCGCGGTATGCCTTACTGCTTGCAATCTGAACATCCGGCTCCAACGAATAGAAGTTCGGCAACCAACTCACTTCCCTCAATTCACACCCAATCTCAGCCTCGATCTCCTGAACTTGATCTTCACACCCCGGCTTCAATCTTGCATTGCACATAACCATTTACCACCAAAATAATCACTACACAGCATGATATTCTCAGTCTGATTAAATAAGATGGAAGAATTCGATTGTGTGTGATGTTTCGATTCGATCACCTGATATAGCGTGGGAGCGAATCGCATGCGGTGTAAATCGAAGGGTCCAAACCATTCTCGTTGAGGAAACTGATGAACGGTTCCGGCAGCGGCAGATCGGAGGTCGTCGCCGTCGCCGTCCTCATAGCGTCAGAGGAAGAGTGAACTGGGTTAGGTTTGTTAGAGGATGAAACAAGATCCATCATTCGATTCTAGAATTGAGACGGCGAAATTGAATTCATAAACCCTAATTTGAATCTATTTTAATAGAGGGCGAACTCTTAAGTTATGTTTATACTCCTATCGTGTATCAATTATAAATACTACATTCATCTCATATTAAATAGAATATTGAGTTTTTTTTCATGAAAATTAAGATGTGTGTTGATTTTTTTTTTATTAAAGATCAAAATAATCTTAAAATTATGTTATAGAAAAAAAAATATAAATACTAGTGATAGTAGGATGAGTTGATATGATATAAAATATAGAAATATTTTGATATTTTTGAAGAAAAAAAATTTCATGTTGTAATATTTATCGAACATCCAAAATAAACAAGTGTGTTGTATTTTTTATAGTACAGAGAGGGTAATTTTTAAAAAAATTTAACTTCTGTCATGGTAAATCTTTTTCGAAATGAGTCTATATTTTCATCTGATATATTATACTCCCTCCATCTCATAATACTTGTAATCGATCCTTATGAGAATTTATGTGTGTTGTATTTTTTTGAAATTTGGAGATAGTGAGGTTATTGTGAGAGAAGATAGTGAGATACTGTAACAATGATGTGATTTTTTTAAAACTAAATATTGGTTATCAGATGAAAGACCCCAAGAAATTTAGGATAATCCAAAAAACAAAAAAAGTTTCATGTATTAAAGATGGAAAGAATAAATATAGACATAAATAAATATTTGATCGGATAACCGTAACAATTATAGTAGAAATAGTTTGGGTTAATTCACACAAATACAAGCTCCTAGTGGCTAGATCCAACCGAATCAGAGGAGCCGAAGGGAAATGAACATGAAACAAATACGTGATGAAATAAACACGGTTTCAATCCGTCAAACAGAGAAACGATGCACTAACCAGTGACGTAGACGGCGGCTCGCATCTGCTTAACTTCCACGATTGTTGTGACTGTTCTCATTTCCAAGCCAATACAGTCACTCGAACCGCGACAAATATGACTCGATAAGCTGAGTTTCATCGCCAATCTGTGATGGTATCAATAGAAGAAGAGGAACGATCGCTGGCCGCCACCCCGACATGGGCCGTTGTCATCGTGATGGGTCTGATTGTTGCGGTAGGATCATTTTTTCATGTCTCATTCAACCGCTTTGGAAAGGTGAAAGAATCAAACTGTTACGACCAGGATTGTTTATTGCAACACAAATAATAACAAATGCGTAAAATAAATGACACAATAATTTACGTGGAAATCCTTACGGGAGAAAATCACGGGCAGTCGCTGACGACAAAATCCACTAGTTAAGCGAGGAGATACAAGAGAGCTCCATCGAATACAAAAAGCATAACAATAAGAGATATAGAAGTGACTCACTCCTAAAACGAATAACTTAAACTCTCACTATGTGTTTAACTAAAAGAAACAATGAGAATTTGCTGTTACTATGCTCTGATGCACTGCCCTCTACTTCTTCTTCTTCCAAAGTCCCTGGAGCATTTATATAGCTAGTAACACACACGAAAATAACGCCGGAGGACCATGGACAAGACAAGAGGACCACGCGGGAGTGATTTGAGGCACACCAACTTGGACAATTGAATTGTCCAAGTCAATATTAACAAATCTCCACCTTGTCTCAAATCAATTTTATTGTCGTCGAGCAACCTCCACCAAGGCTTCAAACGAGCCTATCTACCCTCCACTTCTAAGAGTTTTAGACAATGACAAAACTTTGATACAGGGACTGGTTTCGTCAACATATCTGCTGGATTCTCTGCAGTAGCAATCTGAATCACCTTGACATCCTTTACATCCCGAACAAAATAATATCGGATGTCAATATGCTTAGTCCTCTCATGATGCATCTGGTCATGGGTCAAGTGAATAGTTAACGAACTGTCACAGTGAACCACTGTACTGTCTTGCTTCATACCTAAGTCTGAAGTCAAATTCTTCAACTAAATAGCCTTCTTCACACTTGAAGCAACAGTCATAAACTCTGCTTCTGTAGTGCTCAAGGCTACGGTATCCTGTAAAGTTGCCTTTCAAGAAACTGACCCACCACACAGAGTGAATACATACCATGTAAGTGACCTCCGACGATCCAGATCTCCAGCATAGTTTGAATCTGAGAATCCTTCAACATTGTCACTGTCTTCACCTCGCCTTACATCATAAACGAGGTTTAATCCCGATAAACCCTTAAGATACCTAAGGATCCACTTTACAGCCTGCCAGTGATCTTTACCAGGTCTTCCCATATAATGATTGACTATTGACATTACTTGTAACAAATCGGGTCGAGTGCATACTATATCGTACATTGGAGAACCAACTGCACTTGCATAAGGTACTGAGGCTATGCTCTTCACCTCGTCCTCAGTTTTCGGTGAAAGCTCTAGAGATAGCTTGAAATGCGCTGTTAAGGGAGTAGAAACCGGTTTGGTATCTTTCATGTCAAATCGGTTTAGAACCTTTTCGATATACTTCTTCTTGCTCAAGATCATGACTACACGCTTCCTATTCCGCTCGATCTCCATACCCAAGATCTTCTTTGCTGGCCCGAGATCCTTCATATCAAACTCACTACTGAGTTGTGCCTTCAACCTGTCAATAGTCTCCTTATCTTTACCAGCGATCAATATATCATCTACATAGAGTAAAATATATACCTGACTCCCATCAGGTTGTTGCTGATGATACACACACTCATTGTACAGGCTTCGTGTGTATCCAATGCTTGCCATAAAGGTGCCAAACCTGTGATACCATTGTCGGGGCGACTGCTTTAACCCGTACAATGATTTCTTCAAAAAACAGACTCGGTCTTCCATTCATGGTAATGAAAAACCCTCTAACTGGCACATATAAATCTCCTCTTCTAACTCACCGTGTAAGAATACCTTTTTCATATCCATTTGCTCAAGTTCAATATCGAACTTAACAACCAAAGGTAAAAGAACTCGAATAAAAGTATGTCTGAACATCCATTGTCTCACCGTGTAAGAATACCGTTTTCACCATCAATATCGCCACCATTGTCTGCTTTCTTCTTTTTGAACATCCATTTGCACCCTACGGTGTGCTTTTTTTTGACAAATAAATTAGAGTACAAGTGTTGTTATTGTGAAGAGACTCTACTTCCTCTTCCATAGTTGTAGTCCACTGTGCACATTCCGAACTAACGACGACCTCTCTGACTGATAAAGACTCATTCTCAACTGTCTCGCTAACAATGTGTGGATATGTCACCAAATCTGAACGTATAGAACAGGATCTGATCTCTCGTCGTTCCCTGTCACGGCTAAGTTGATACTGTTTTAGAGTGGGTCCCACTTGGACTGGATCTTTTTCTTCTTACTGAACTGGTTGTAAAACATCGGTGGAGATGTTGGGATCTGAGGAGTACAAATCCTGATGCTCCACCTCAAATGTCGATCTCTCGACTGCTCGTGTCTGCTCCATCTGCTGCTGAATGCTCCCTTATTGTTCAACCTTCTTGGCTAACATTGACTCCTCGTCAAAGTGACATCTCTGCTGATGACGATTCCAGGTGACGATGGATCAGTAGAGTATAATCTGTGTCCCTTCACACTTGGTTGATATCCAAGAAAGATGGCCTTCTTGGCCCTAGGCTGCAACTTTCCTTCGCTGACATGGTAATATGCAGGACAAATAAAGACACGAAGGTTGGAGTAATCAGCGAGCTTATCAGACCAAGCCTCATAAGGTGTCTTTATGGATAATGCTGAGGAAGGTGACCTGTTTATTAGATAGCAGGCCGTCATAACTGCTTCAACCTAAAACCTCTCCTTCAGCCCAACCCCAATCAACATGCACCGAGCTCACTCCATGAGCGTTCGATTCATGCGCTCTACTATCCCATTTTGCTGAGGTGTGTAAGTGACAGTACGATGCCTCACAATGCATTTATCCTTACAGAACTCCAGAAATTGCTTGTTCACAAATTCCATCCCGTTGTTGGTTCGAAGCCTCTTGATCTGCCTGTCGCTACATGGTTGGAAGAGCAGAGTGAAAGGCCGACAGAAGGACGCAACAAATTCTGCCTCTACATCCTGCATGTCACTGATGTCACAACTGTTATAATAAATCTCACTATCACAAAAAATAATTCATTTTTTACCATAATCCACACAACTTCAATATTCGTATAAATTTTCATATCGAATCAAAACGTTTCAATTAATTCGGAACGAAATCTCTTGATAGGACGATCGTTGCATCTAAACGTGCAAATGTCGTGGAGAGGACGGGGTCCGTTAAATCATCCGTAGGTACATAGACTGCTTGAATTGACGTTATGGACGAAGGGAGTATTAACCAGAGATGAGCAAAACATTCAGCACAAAACTGATGGATGGGCAAGAAATGGCCTCGGTTTGTGCGCAGTGCCTTTGCGGTGAAGAAATGGAGAAGACATGTGCCCAGCACAGTGCTACATTCGAAATGAAATTCCCATCACGCGGTAAAAACGCGGGAGCATTCCCCGACATACTCCACGCGGCAACACAACGCAACCATCGAAACCGCTTCACCTCACATCCATTCTTCCTCCGCCACCACCGCCACTGCAACAATGGCGTCGCAGGATTCTAAGCACCAGAATCGCCCATCCCTCTACCCCACCGTCGACCTCTCCCCTCCCACCACCACCACCACCTCCTCCTCCTCTTCCCTCTACCCCACCCCCGGCATCTCCGATCTCGCCCGCAACCTTTTCCCAAACCCTAACCCTAATCATGACTCTCCCCCATCGGCGCCGCCCTCTCCAGTCGAGGAGTCCTTGATCACGATCCCCGGCGCGATCCTCCACCTCATCGACACCGATCACAGCCTCCCTCTCGCCTCTGGCACCTTATCCCTCCTCCGCCTTCGCCACGGCCCCACCCTCGTCGCCCTCCTCGCCCGCATCCAAGACTCCAATGACTCCACCAACGTCGTCCAGTGGCCTCTCACGAAGGATGATACATCTGCCGTCAAGATCGACGATTCTCATTACTTCTTCTCGCTTCCTCCGGAGGAAGGGGAGTCGGAGTCCGAAACCTTGAATTACGGTCTCACGTTCGCTTCGAAAGGACAGGAGAAATTGCTGAAGGAACTTGATAGTTTGCTTGGAAATTACTGTGTGTTTTCTGTCCAGAGAGTGGTGGTGGAGAAGGGAGGAGGTGTGTTGGACGGGAGTGTGGCGAAGGAGACCAGACCGGAGGAGGTGATGAAGGAGGAGAAGACGAGGGAGGCGATGGAGGAGAGGAGCGGGGCGTATTGGACGACACTTGCGCCGAACGTGGAGGATTATAGCGGGAAAGCGGCGAGGTTGATTGCTGTGGGGTCGGGGAAGATGGTGCAGGGGATACTGTGGTGCGGGGATGTGACGGTCGAGAGGTTGAGGTGGGGGAACGAGGTGTTGATGAGGAGGATCGCGGAGGGGAACAAGGATACTGCGGTTAGTCCACGGACAATGAAGAGGATCAAGAGGTTAGGTGGAAATACAGGAAATTTATTTGATCGTTTGTTAATTTTATGGTTGGCTTTTTGTTAATGGTGTTTTCTGGTATTTGATGACGTGGCTATATACTTCTATTAGATTTGTTAGCTCCCTATTTGCTAATGTGAACTTGCATAACCGCCTGTAGTTGAAATGATAGTAGGTTGATCCAAGCTGGAAAAAAAAAAACGCTTCATCGGTCGTGATCCAACGCCTTGTAAGAAAGCTTTAGATGGTCTAAAGCTGCCTATTGATGGGACTGCTGAAGATTAGACGGTCTGTACAACCTGGTGTTATGAGACCTACAATAGAATTTTAAGCAGATTGTTTAAATGGTCTTTTAAACCTTCGTCAAGCATTGGATCCTGGGTTCAGAAACTATGAATCTGGAATGCATTGATGCCCCGAGAAATAGAATCAAATAATTGAGAAATTCAGATGGGAGGAGTAGATTTGGTTCGCTTACAATAGAACGACTTTGACATTTGCTATGTTAGTTTGCCATGAGTATCCAGTATGATGATGAGCAAGTGAAATGATGAACGTTACATATTTATGATGTCGTGCATCTCATTTGCTGGGTGTAGCTTGTACTCTCTTCACCGTGAACAAGGTGATAAATAACAATCCTGGAAAGAAACTCCATCCTTACGGTGTTGCACGAGATAGTGACGTGCTTATTGCTTGTTTTTATAGTGTTGTGATCGAGCAAATACTTTATCTCATAGTTCATTTCGGAATAACTAGTTTTGAGTCTTTGAGAAAATAGAATCTTTGATCTGCAAACAGATGTTGAAGATAGGAAGTGAAAAGAAAATATAGGGAATTCCCATGCGCAAATGGTTTGAGTGGAAAGCTTTGGTGCGATGAAGCTGGTTAAATCTCCCTAACTGCCAAATGTGTGTCACAGACATGCTAAGTGTTTGATTAAGGTTGCTTCTCTAGTTATTTGTCCCTTTTTCGTTTGTTGTTGAGGCAGTTCATGACTTGCTTTGCCGCCTTCTTTTTTAGGGTCAAGAGGGTGACAAAAATGACAGAGAAGGTGGCAAATGGTGTACTTTCTGGAGTTCTGAAGGTTTCTGGGTTTTTTACCAGTTCAGTTGCAAACTCAAAGATGGGAAAGAAATTTTTCAGCCTGCTGCCTGGGGAAATTGTTCTCGCTTCGTTGGATGGCTTCAGTATGTTTCGTTGTTTTATATTTACCACAATGATATGTTCAGTGGGCGGAGAGTCATTGATCGATAACTGCATTACTAGTCAGATGCATGCCAATATGATCTGGCGTGCCCCTAGGCCCTTGCTTGATACAGAGACTGCAATGTATGTATCCAAGTCCATGGCAGAGAACTAAAAGCTGAGCTTTCTGAAGAATTTTGGGCCACTAGTTAATTACACTATAATGGCTCACATCCTCCTCCTGCATTTGTAATCTTGTTTTGCACCAGCTGCTGGTCTTTTTAAGAAATGATTTTGTTTTCCTTTTTACTTGGGAAAGGTTTTTTTTTTTTTTTTTCTGATTTCTCTTTCAATGAAAGAATCATGTGGCTTCCATGACTCCTAAATTTAGTTGCTGTGTTTCTTTTTTTTAAAATACTAATACAAACTTCTGTCGTATTCAGACAAAATCTGTGATGCTGCTGAAGTAGCTGGGAAGAATATCATGTCAACCTCCTCCACGGTGACAACTGGGCTTGTAACCCACAGGTACATACCTGTTCATGTTCGATGTTTTCTTTTCCTTGGTGTCATAACAGA
>JAOVYX010014742.1:0-30967 GCA_035668315.1 Drosera spatulata
ATAAGAATAATGATGTATGTCCATGTGTCTTTATAAAGAAATCACAATCTGATTTTGCTATCATTGCTGTGTATGTGGACGATCTCAATCTTGTAGGTACTGCACAAGATCTCACAAATATAGAGTGAATTTGAAATGAAAGATCTTGGCAGAATCAAATTTTATCTTGGTATACAAATTGAACACTTATCAAGTGGAATTTTTATCCATCAGTCACTATATACTGAGAAGGTTTTTTCTCGATTTTTATATGGATAAAGCTCATCCCTTGGCATCTCCAATGATTGTTAGATCATTAGAAGAAGGATGAGTTTCGGTCTACAGAAGAGGGAGAAGACCTTTTAGGACCCGAAATTCCTTATTTAAGTGCAATTAGTAAGCTTATGTATCTTACTGATTACACAAGGTCAGATATTGCTTTTGCGGTTAACTTATTAAAAAGGCACAGTTCAGCTCCGACAAAAAGACATTGAAATGGAATCAAACATGTTATGCGATATCTTCGTGAAAGCGTTAACATGAGACTGTTATATTCAACAGAAGCAAAATCCACCCTGGTTGGATTTGCTGATGTCGGGTACTTGTCAGATCCACACAAAGCAAGATCACAAAGTGGTTATGTATTTACATTTGGAGATACTGCAATATCATGGAGATCAGTGAAACAGACTCTTATAGCAACATCCTCTAATCATTCAAAGCTTATTGCTATGCATGAGACTAGTCGAGAATGTATGTCATTGAGATCTATGATACAGCATATACAGGAGTCATGTGGGTTACCTTCAGTTTGTAAAAAGCCTACAATCTTATATGAAGACAATGCAGTTTGTGTCGCACAACTCAGAGGAGGCTACATCAAAGGCGATAGGACAAAGCATATATCGCCAAAATTCTTCTGGTCGCATGATCTTCAGAAGGATGGGGTCATCGATGTACGACAAATCCGCTCAAGTGACAACTTGACAAATTTATTCACAAAAGCATTGCCGGGAGCAACTTTTATGAAGCTCAGGCACAAAATAAGGATGAGAAGGCTTAATAATCTTCTTGAACAAAATTTCAATATTCAAGAAAATTTTGTTTGAGGGGGAGATTGTACTCTTTTTTCTTCGTCCAGGTTTTAATCCCATTGGATTTTTTCTGACAAGGTTTTAATGAGACAATCTTAATAGGTTATAAATACATCAAGGGGAAGTATTGTAATTGAATAATTAAAACTATCCTTTAAAAGTGATGTATTTATACCTAACCCTAGATATTTTTCTTTAGATCTCACCTACTTTTGAGGCTATTAAATGGATTTATCTAATTAACTATTAATTAGACATAATCACCTTGATTAGATGAGAAAATTAGATGTTAATTAATTATCTTGAGTCCTATAAATAGAGCTCATTTGTAAGGTGTTATGTATACATTTTCAAGAGAAAAAACTCTCTTTCTTCCTCTAATCTCTCTCTAAAATATTTTATTATTTTGTTAATTCCGATAATTTTTTTTCAAAAAAATTAATTCGACGTAAATGTTTCTGTATAACATCAAGCACTTTCACGTTTTTTTTTTCCTCCCTTTCATTTCTACAGAATTATTACACTGTTTAGGGAGACAAACTGTTCATTTCCATCCAATACCAACAAAAGCAATGTGTTTCCTACCATAAAGAAAGGATGCCATTTTGTTTGTATAGTTAGTGAGGAAACAGTGCCCTCTTGGTAGCCAATCACCTCAGATAAGATGACAGTTGAAATCACTGCAGCAAATATTAGGACCATGTCAACTGGTCATTAACACTTACAAATCAAACATGTATCTCATCACGTCACAACAACGTATGTCGTCTCATAAGTCATTAGACTAAAGAGTCATTCCACGTCGAAATATCAACGTACAAAATCGAGCGTAAAAGACATGAGGTTTTAGGGAAAAAATTCTGTTAGAAACTAGAAACAATGTCTCCAAAAAAAAGAAACGCGTACCATCTCTTTTTAGTCCATTCTAGTTTCAATTATTGAACTGCTGTTTCTTCTGGTAAAGCAGGGATACGCTTGATCTAGGACTAGGAATAACCTAACTTGAAGGTAGACATGCTTTGTAATTATATGGGTTCCATTTGCCCCATTTCATCTCACATACAGTTACCTAAATTTAGAAACTTAATTAGAATCTCCATGGCTAGGCACCATGATTTTCCAAAAGTCATATCTATAATGGCTATATAGGAACTTAAAAATAGTACTCTCTCTCGATTTTCAAATTTATATAATACCCACAACAATTGATATTATTCAGTACATAATTTTTGAAAATTTCGATGTTCCATAAACATTGCCAAAAAAAACTGATAATCTCATGAAAATAATAGCTTATGCTATCAGTGGGGTTACAGGACAGATATGTTTCATTTATTAGTATGGAAGAAACGCTCCGTTAACATTGTTTTGACTTATCACCCACATATGATTTAAATGATTCGTTGTACGCGTTCATCTTTATGTGATTCATTTTCATAGAGTCACAAGAGTTTTCTACATTGTACTCATTTATCAAAATGTCTTTTGATGTCATGCCACGTCGTAATCAGATCCCAACCATCTCGCAAGGTACACGGCTACCCGCATACCATTAGAGCTTGTAACTGCTCTATCAAGTGCTACACGTCAAGACCGATAACAGATCTTTCACAAACACAACCTTGTGTGATGTCTGACCGATAACAGATTTCACACTTGAATTGAACCGTTATTTTAAATCTAAGTTTAGGTCAGTCATATACTTCACGGCATATATACCAATATCATATTTTGTAAGGATAAGAAACCTTGCATCTGAAGCGGATCTGCCCTCGGCCGGACTCCATCCGGATCACTGCACCGCCAGATCAGATCGATCATCCCATCGCCCGCCATCAATGAACCTGGAAGCGTTTCAGCATCTGAAGCGAATTAGCAGCTGACCGAGGGTTTACGAATGCTGCAATGAGTATCGCACATAATTGCGCAGATAATTGCGGGAACCAAATCGAGCCCACGCTACGAGGTACTCGACCATCTGCGTCCTCCGTCGCCGGCGGCCTGGTTCCACAGTCGTCGTCCATATTTTTATCTTTTATTTTTTGGTTTTATCTACTGATGGTGAATTCCCGATCGAATAACAATCACAGGATCTTCATACAGTACTGAATTTATTTTAACATTGTGTTATAAGATGACACTAGTATAAGTTTAAACACACTTGTACACAAAAAAAACCTAGGAGTACTAGTTTAAACTATTTTCGACAACTTACATTTTGCCGCTCATAGGATTAACAAAGTATACATCGCAAAGACATGTTCATGAGAAACGTTTTTTTGGAACGATTGTTATGGCTCCATCTGATTAATATACAACTCCAGTAGAACTGGTCCAGTATCCGTACGGTCCCCCTTTCATTTTGAACGATCCTTCACAAAACAGTGTGGCGATTGGCGTGTCTTGGATGGATTTATCTAATCGTCCATGCGGTCCCGGTTTTGGAAATAACCCAAAAAAGGTTCAATAGCAGCACCACAAAGTATACAAATGATTTCCCGCTCACAATTATACTTAGGATGGGTAGGGACTGATTTTAAATCAACTTGTCCACGGATTGTGCCCTTCAAGCACGGGTCATGTCCCTTCAAACACGAGCCGTGCCTGTTGTTAAAACCAACATAGGAATTGATTTAAAATCAATCCTGTTTTCTCCTTATACTTATGATGGTTTCAACAAAAAATAGCTCAATAATAATCGACTTATCCCTCGTTCCCTCATCAAGGATTCAATATTTTCCAAGGACATCTAAGTGTTGCAATTATATGTTGGCTTAGGACATGTTTAGTATCAATTTTGTTTTTGTTTTCGTTTCATTAGCTGATGAAATATAAGGTCTGTTTGGTATAATTTTTGTTTCTTGTATTCTGTTTTCGTTTCACTGGTTGATTAAATAGAACTATTTGATATCTTTTCTATTTTTTATTTTTTATTTTTTATTTTTTAAATAGATGAAATAGATATAGAAAACAAAAAACCAGAAAAACTAGTTTTTTTGTTTTCATTTTCTATTTCATCTGAATATAATACTTAATTTCTTTACATAAAATCATTTTATTTTATAAAATTAATTCGATTTTTGCTACTTGTTTTCTGATTCAATTATTGGTTATGTTTCTTCAATTTTGAGCAACAATATCGAACTTCAGTTCAAAATCAGTAATTGAAATGAAAATCAGTAATCGAAACATAAAACTAGTAACGAAAATCAAAAAGACTTCATGAAATAAAATATTTTTTTTATATAAAAGGAATCTTGAATGTTGCATTTAGATGAAACAGAAACTGAAAACTATTTTTTATTTATTTCTGTTTCATTCATTTGAGAAACAAAAACAATACCAATCAGTTTTGTTTCATCAGTTAGTGAAACGATAATACAAAACAAAAAACGACAACGATATCAAACAGGTTCTAAGTGTTTGTTTTTTATTCTTATTTATGAAATGAATGAAACGAAAGTAGAAAATACAAAAAAATTAATTTCAATTTTTGTTTTCTGTTTCACCTAAGTACTTACTGTATTCAAGATCCCTTTTTATCAAATATCATTCTTTACGAAATGATTTCTATTTTCGTTACTGACTTTTTATTTGTTAATGGTTTTAATTTTCACAATTTTAAATAACAATACCAAATAACCCTACTTCCTTCGTCCCACATATTTGAAACATGTACGTATCTTTTACTATTCTATACGTATGAATACACATCTTATTTTCATATCAAATCATGTCTTATCGTCTCGTAACATATATCAACTTGAAGTATGTAACTTATACAACTATTGATGTTTCATGATAAATTAATAAAAAAACATGTCTGATCATCGTTACACACGTGTCAAACTTTGCATCGACATGCATGCAAAGTCAAAACGTTGTAAAATTTCTAGGACGGAGGGAGTAAGTGTTTACATTCTTTTCAAAAAAGAAGAAGAAGAAAATACTCTTTCCGTTTCATAATACTTGCAACCGATTGACGCGATATGTGAATTTATGTATGTGTTGAATTTTTGTGGAATTTGATAAAGAAAGAATAGTTTTTAGGGATAAATGAGATTGTTGTGAGAGAAAATAATAAATGTGTTGTAACAAAATATGATTAATGTGATTTTTTTTATATTAAACATTAATTAAAAAATATTATAAATAAATTAAAACAATAAAAAAATATTATGCATATCATGAGAGGAAAAGAGCCAGTGTTTACATCAAGTAGAACAGCCCTGAGATAAACGGAGGGGCCCTCTGGTTCAAATTGCCATAAAGAGTCGGAAAGGCTTAGTCTCATGTCTAGGCAGTATATGTGCAGCGATAATCTGGCCGGTGCATGGTGCAGCAGCGAGAAAACAGAGCGCTTATGATCATCAGGACCACACCCTACCCTGTACTGTGTATCCCACCCGACACTGTCCTCCGCTCCATTATTTGTATTGCCCCGATGCATATCATGCATGATTAAAGATCCATACTACACCTTTGCTTTGTTTTTGCTGTGCTTGCTTTCATTGATACACAATGAATAGTGTGCTGTGCTATGCTAAAACAGTAGGTGCTGAATCAGGGAACCGGACAGTGCAGTGCAGCACAGTGTGGCAGCTATAAAGAAATAGAGGTATCCCCCGACGCACAAGCTGCAGTGCCAGCCCCACCCCCACGGCTGTCCTGTAACGCAGTACTGGTTACCTACATCATTACCAGTAACTATTCATTCATCAGTCTCTTTGATCTCCTCATTTGGATACAAAGGTACTATCCACCCAGACTTATAATGGCTAATAATATTAAGAGGATTGAACTTTCTCGAACTTCCTATCGGTGCAGAAGTAGTGATAGGTATGAAACCTTGGACGTAAAAAATAGACATATAAGTTAAGTGACGCATAGTATTTACATGAGCCACTCTTCTCAGCCGGTTCCTGCACTTTTCTACAAGACATTGCATGTTTGTCTCCCCGCATTAAAGTCTCAGAACACAGAAATCGCGTGAACACAAATAGGACAGGATGGAGAAAAGAGAAAAATATGAGCGGCAAAACCATTAAGTTATCATCCTCTTGGTCAGGCTTCAGTGTCGTTGCCCTCAAAGCCACAGAAGCCCACACCAAAACAGCACCAGCAAACATAGCCAGCTTGGTCATATTCTGATGAGTCGATCGAGACGCTTGCAGAGCCTGTGTCACTTTCATCATCTATTCAGTTTTGTCCCTTCGATTAATTTATTATCAGCTTCAGATTCTTTCAAACTTTCCCATAGTTCCAGGGGAGGTAGAAAAAATTTACTGCTACTAGTACTACTATTACTAGAGCTCATGGTACTCCGTGGCGACAAAAAGAAATGTGGTCCGTAGCAGCATAAGAAGTGCAAGGCCCATAATCGGCCCAACCAAAATCATAAGAGGCCCCAGCCCAGAGTACAGTTTCCCCCTTGTTTAACCACCCTACATCAGTACTGCCATCAACATGAACCACGTCCCAAATGTCATAGACATCAAACGAAAGCTTATGCAACTATGATAACGGCAGAGAGGTCACACAAAAGAAAGAAACGGCAGACAAATGTTTCTTAAAGATGAAAAGCAGTCCAGGACTAGGCACATTCTAGCATCGAAGCGTCCAACTTCATCGCAGCTGTTAGGGAAAACAACAAATTTCTATCTCATCACTAAACTGGTCAGTTTTGCTCAAAACTGAATGACCACCATATACTCCCCAGCCAGTTTTGCTCAACAAGTCCAGCTCCGAGCTACTTATCGAATCCTAAAGCTAATAGTTTTGTAATAAGTTATTCTTATCAGCTGATATAGCTATAAGCCCCCCATGATCTTCTAGTTTGCAATTGCTGAAAGCATACTACTGCCTTGCCATTGTGCTATAACTCTTCCTGTTGAGCTCAGAATCTACCCTCACAAACTTCGCACCCAGCATCCTGTTTTCACAAGATATGAAGAATTCTCACTCGGAACTTTCATAACTCAGCAACCCAGGCAGCTCATATTCTCTGCTTTTCTTCCCCCTTTCCTGCTTTTTAGCGAATACAGCAGTAACTCCAAAATCTAAAATCTGCTCTCTTCTATTGTCATCCACCAACCAATAGGTCTAACATGATCAAGTACCTGAACAAATTATAGAATGCTACATCCTGCCACAAAAAAAAAAAAAAAAAACAAAAAAAGAAAAAGAAAAAGAAAAAGAAAGAGCTTCTTATGAATCACTCAAGCACATGCTTTAGAAACTCAGTTCAAAACAAAGGTAGGAAACAAACATCCATCACATTCTGACTCCTCCAACGCCGGAGGTGATCACCTAAGCATCAACATCAAAACCCTGCAGTAAAACTTGATCAATAAGCAAGGCCTCAACTGTAGTTGTTCCAATTCTGTGTACAATCTTCATACTTCCATGAGGCCCTATATCCCTCCTTGGAGGCGGCTTATGTGTATTATCCCAAATGCTTGTATGTGAACCCATGAAATAAATATGTTGTTTCTATGTTATACTATGTAACGCCTTACTTTTCATAACATATTAATACATACAAATGACGTCACTGTCGCTGAGTCCCAACACCCCAACTAGACAAAAATTAATTAATTGGTTTAGATACAGAAATAACTAAAATCCACTTAGACATAACCAGTAATATAATCAAATATAACGAAAACTTTCCATTTATTACATATTTTACTTAATTCATAAACCATAATACAGTATATGCACATTAGCACCATAACCTATATCACACCTGCCCATCGTCTCTAGTTCCTAAAACCACAGGGAAGAAAAAAACACAAAAAATAATAACCGTGAATCATACGAGTTTAATAACGTGTCGGTCCCCTTACCAGGGGTTACACGAGAGAGAAAGAAAAGAAAAGAAAAGTAAAATGATCACTTAGGTCCTTTGTTCCAACACTCTGCAACTTATCATATCAATCCGACATTCACAATTATCACCTTAAAATACAGTAAATACAGATAATAGACACCCTCAGTGTTATAACTGTGCCCTTAGCGAGACTTATTTAATTTCAACTTATCAAACTTTATTCAACTTTAGTAAAAGGGACATCCGCGAACGGGGATCAGCCAAACTGAAACCCAGGATCTCCTGCAGTGAGTTTCCCTCATATCAAAACGACGTCACAAGGTCAATGAAAGAATGTCACCACCAAGTCACTGTATAACACATACGACAGACACAACGCTCTTTGTGTTTGATATCATGGAGTTATCTCACAAATTATGGATTTACACTCCTTTCACTCACTCATTCACTTTATATCAACAATCAAGGCATAACACAAACATACACATCATCTTATCACGGCACACAATAATTACAGTGAGTATTTTACATCAGTTACATTTAGTGACTAAATCCATAGATTCCAATGCATATTATTATACTCACGGTATAATAATACGCATCGCCACACACAATAAATGTAAACATTACCTTCTTATTGCAACTTCCTTAGACACACGCTCAACTTGTCTTTTATGTCTTAACGAGCGACGTCTCCAGGTCCTATAACATGATCGGATTTATATATTAATATATTTACTTATGAATGTTTGTTCGTACTTCGTGAAAAATCATCACATTAATATTGTGAGGTGATGCTGAGCTTTGTTTGCCTTTGATACTTATTTTGATTGTCCATAATGATGATTTTATATATTGAATATCATTAGAGGTATTTGTGAATATTTGGAGTTACTTCGGGATCAAAACGGTTTATTTTCAGATTCTGTCCAACATGATCCTTTTGACGTATTTAATTTTATAACTTCTTGTATACAATTTCAAAAATTATTCCGTAAAATTCTACATAAAGTAGACTTCATAATATTTCCAGTGAATTAAAGTTTCTATCATAAAACCTTACCAATAATAACAATTAATTAATTCAAGTTTATATTTTCTGCTAGTTGAAACAGTTTGACCTTACTTCACTAATTTGCTCATAACTCTTCATATATAACTCCAAATAATTATTTATAAACTGTTCTGGAAACTAGACTTTCATACCTTTCCAGTGATATAAGATTTATCTTATATATCTTACTATGTAATTTTATATCAAGTCACAAAGTCATCTATGTAACTAGTTTTTTACAGATTGACATATCCGTATGTTTTGATTTATAACTTAAGATTATAACTCCGAATCATGATTTATTAACTTATTTAGAAACTAAACATGTGAGAATTCAACATATATTAATATCAAAATTTATCAAAGAGTATAATATTTCACAAAATTTCTAATCAAGATTATTACCTTATGATGAAGATTCCTCTTCTCCTTAAAGTTCTCCTTCTTCTCTTCTCTTGGTTAACTCTAATGTAAGAAGTGTTCTATTTTGTGTTTGTATGAATTTTTCAAGGAGAAGAAGGCTTCTATTTATAAAAAACTAAATCAATTAAAATAATTTAAGTAGAATATAAATGGATATTTAGTGAATATTTAATGGATATTAGTGGATAATTAATTTAATTTAGATGGAG
This sequence comes from Drosera spatulata, assembly GCA_035668315.1. Classification (NCBI taxonomy): domain Eukaryota; kingdom Viridiplantae; phylum Streptophyta; class Magnoliopsida; order Caryophyllales; family Droseraceae; genus Drosera; species Drosera spatulata. The sequence goes on from JAOVYX010014742.1 coordinate 9,592, forward strand.
TAGAAATTGACAATAAAAAAAATGAGTGTCAAAATTAGGTTTTGGTCATTTTCGTATAAATACAGTATTTTGGTATTAATATAGTATTTTTCCGTATTTGCGTATTAAGGTTTTATTTCATCGATATTTTATATTCTTTCCAAATTATATATCCAAACAAGCCTTTTAATCCCACAAAATAAATTATAACGTACGATAATTTACCATTAATATTAATTATCATAAAACAAAAATTTACGGAATTTTTCGGGTTCTTATATACTCACACCAAAAAGTAACGCATGACATAAACTATGGCCAAAACAAGCTTGTATCTTCGTTTCAAGAGCCGAGAACACAACAAAACAAGAACTTATCAACCATGTCTTAAAGGTGCACTCACTTCATCCATGAACACCTCCTCAACTTCCTAGATTCCGGTCTCAACTGATAAAATTTTAAGCGCATAAAATGCCACTCCAGCGAAAAGAATGAATTCCGAACCAGCTTAATATGTCAAACTCAACAAAAATAATATCCACAAATCACTCGTGACTTTTCAAGCCAAAATAGCTCACTACTAGATACTCGCCCTTGATTCTGTCTCTAAATTGGTTCAGAGTCACTACTTGTAAACATTTACATATGTTAGACTTAAATCTGCAATCAACGTAATGATAGTTGTGATGCCACATTTGTGATACTTCGAAAGCACACCCTGACAACTATGTCTAGTAGAAGACAATAATGACAAGACGATGCTTTATTTTGCACCACGAAGAAGTAAATGATAACTTATGCTCCCAAGTCTTATATATCTTCCCTGATCTTCTCATACAACATCACTTTAATAGTCACACCAGATTGAGCTTTCTATAAACTCAGTATTTGACCAATGCTGAACTAAAATCCACAGACCAGAGGCACTCCTCTTACGTTGGCATACTGACAAGTCCACTAAAGTTATTCAAAACCAAAGTAATCATGTAAAAGACATGATCCTCTCAACCTGTTACTCCTCTAAACCTTTATTGTTATTGTCTCAATTCAAATCAACAGCACCCCAAGAAGCTTGTTATTGTCCTCAATCTTTGATCTATTATCACTGCTGCAAAGCTTGCAGCATGGAATTTTCTCTCTCTGAACACGGCAACTAAATACATTTAGATTGACAGAAAATACCTGATCCTGATTCCCACTAACAAGCTCTCCTTCACAGCACAGCAAGTCAATAACTATCATTTGAATTACTGTCAACTGGGGGAAAACACTAGTTTGTCCTGTGAGCTGCACATGTTATGCCAACAAACAAATGCCGAGGAAACAAAAAAAAAAAAAACTCAACATCAGATATGAGTGAAAATTTTTGCCTGATAACTCAGAAAAAAGGTTTTCGTTCATCTCTATTCCATAGCCCTCCCATCATTCACCCATCCTCCTCATTTCTAAGACTCAATCTACAACAAACTCAAAATGTATCAAGTTTTCTAGGCTGCGAGGGGAAACTGACAGGTAAAATTACATGCTGGTATCTGTATCCTTATTCTAACAATACAAGAGAGGCAAATATCTCATAGAGTTCCTACCAGACCTTAATCACACTTCTGTTGGTAAACACATATTGGCAAGTTTAAAATGCCATGAGCAGGCATAGCACCAAATTATGCACATACATATAGATGCATATGAATCACCAGATATCACGAGTGTGATGTCCTTAAACCAAAATCCTTCAACACCATCCTCCTATACTCTGCCAACTCTTCCCATCATCTTAACATATTGGCAAGTGATCATCCAATGATTCTAACCATTGTTCAAAGCCTCTTATTAGCCTCTATATCATAAGATCCTCGTCCAGCATCATGTATCCCTCAACACTGAGATCCTACCATGTTCAAACAGACAAGGAAAACAAAATATCGCACGAACCATAACAATCAAAGCCAGCCAAAGAGGATAAAGTATTATATTAAGGATCTTATAAGGGAACTTTTAACACCAGACAGAATCAGTTCACAGTCGCTGACTATCTCCCTGTTATCATCCAGATTATAAACAAGTTCGACCAAGAGAACTCATCGATCATCCACAGAACAAACATCTAGATAATCATCATCATCATCAACAACAACAACAATTTATCCTGATATAGAAACATCAAAACAGTCAAACATCGACTACTCGAAAATTACCGACTCCAACACGCAATCAGATCTCTCCAATCCCCTCAGATCTACGCAGCACCAGCCGACTTGCGGTAGATCTTGCCGAACACGTGAAGAGTAGTAACAAATCCGATGAAACAGAGACTCATCACGAGCACAACAGTCGGGGTGATCTTGAGACCGGGAGCGTCGTCGGTGTAGAACCTGAGCATGTTTCCACCACCACCACCGCCACCACCGGCTCCGCCGCCTCCACCGCCGGCAGATGAGGTGGAGGAGGAGATCCTGCGACGGCGCATGCCGGCGGCGGCGGCGGCGGAGCCGCGCGGGGCCGCTGTGGAGGGACGGGAGGAGGCTGCGGAGGAGGAGACTTGGGATTGGGATGTGCCTCTCGCCATGGTTGAGGGTTTGGGGGAGAGAGGAGATGAGGGGGAAGGTGGATTTGCGGGTGGTTGCGTTTTACGTGTATGTGTCTAGTGATGATGAGCTGGTCTGGTGTTATTCAAAACAAATATAAATTCTTTGAATTTTTTTTAAATTTAAATAAATTTTTTAGATTCTTATAATTTTAAATAAATATTTTAAATTATATTAATGAATAATATAATTTATTTAATAAATTTTATAATTTCAATAAAATCCCTTAAATATATATTTTAAAATAAAATAATATATGTTTTTAAACAAAATAATATATGTTTTTAAACAAAATAATATATGTTTTTAAACAAAATAATCATGTTTTATTATTATTATTTTTATTTTATCGAAAATACGAATGAATTAAATACGAATCGAAAATATTCTTGAAATATCATAATTATATTGTTAAAATTAAAACAATCACCGAAAAATATAAAAAGTTGAAAAAAAAGCCCAAAGTACATAAGGAATCAAAATTCAAAAAATATACAATTCATCCATCTCATTTAAATCCCTAACTCTATTCTTGTTTCAACTCCAACTCCCACCATTACCCAACCGTCGTAACAATCTTCGTCGAAATCTGACCACCGTTGTCGGAACCTTCGTTGGAATCCGGCCATCTCGTCGAAATCTTCGTCAGACTCTGGCCACGTCGTCGGAATCTGATCACGTCATTGGATTATGAAACAGAGCGTCTAAATAAATTCAAAACAAAACGCATGATAAAAAATGAAAACAGAACGTCGAACACGCTCTGTTTCAAAATAGAACGCATGTACAAATGAAACAGAGCGTACGAACAAATGAAACAGAACGCATGAATAAAAAATAAAACATAATAATAACACGAGATTATGCATCATCAGATCTCAACATCACCCAAAAAATAAAAAAGAGCGGATGAACAAATAAAACAGAACACATATACAAAAAATAAAACAGAGCGTATATTCCCGTATAAAATAAAGCGTATGTATAAAAAATGAAACAGAACGCATGAACAAATGAAACAGAGCGCATATACAAAAATAAAACAGAGCGCATGTTCCCAAATGAAATAAAGCGCTTGAATATAATCAAAACAGAGCACATGATAAAAAATGAAAACAGAACGCTAGTATAAAAATGAAACACAACGCTAATATAAAAATGAAACAGAACTCCTGTCAGAACAGACGCTTTGTTTCGAAATAGAGCGCATGTACAAATGACACAGAGAATATGAACAAATAAAACGAAGCGCATGAAAATGAAACATGATATTAATACGAGACTATACAACATCAGATCTCGACATCACCAAAAAAATGAAACAGAGCGCATGTACAAATAAAACAGAGTGCATGAATAAAATGAAATAGAGCGCATGTATAAAAATAAAACAAAGCGTACGTCCCCAAATAAAATAGAACGCATGAATAAAAATAAAACAGAATGTTTGTATAAAATCATAACAGAGCGCATGAAAAAAAAAATGAACAGAACGGTAATACAAAAAACAAAAACAGAGCGACAATATAAACAAAAATAGGGAATGATAACAGAGCGTATGAAATAAAATGAAACAGAGCAGCAGTATAAAAAAACAGAGCGACAGTATAAAAGAAAAAAATGACGTCTTAATAAAAAAACAGAACGTCTTAAGAAAAAAAAACGTCTTAAGAAACAAACCCAAATTACTCAAATTTTGTTTTTGTTTTTTCGTTATACAAACCGATACCCAAACAGAGCGTATGAACAAATAAAATAGAACGTATGAACAAATGAAACAAAGCACATATACAAATAAAACAATATACAAATAAAATAGAACGCATGAAAAAAAATGAAATATGAGGTTAGTACGAGATTATGCATCATCAGATCTCGACATCAACAAAAAAATAAAACAAAACATATGAACAAATGACATAAAACGCATGTAAAAAAATAGAGCGACAAAATGATCATCCCAAATGAAATGAATTATCAATTGCAATCACGAGAAGCAATCAATACTAATCAAACCAAATCAAAAAACAGAGCGAGAGTAAAAAAAAAAAACCAAAATAAATGAAACAGAGATGAAACAGAATGTATATACAAAAAATAAAATAGAATACATGAACAAATAAAACACAACCTTAAATTTTTTGTCTAGATTTGCAAAACTCACGAATGACTCATGTACTTAAAAAAAATCTATACTAACAAAACAAACTTTAAACAAAGATTAATATTACTATGTTATGGTCAACACAAAATCAAAAACCACTGTCCCTAGCATTCCTCAAAAAATCAATATGAAAAGTAAATCAGATCCACTTAGTTTTCGAGAAGGCTCACGTAGAGAAATCAAACTTTGAGAAACCTAACATTTTTCTGATATCTCGAATGATCCTTAAAGTTCCTAATACAATCCTTCACAACCTCCTCCAGCGCTCCTCCGGCTCCCACACTCCGATCCACGCTCGATTCGCCCAATACGGCCTTAATTGCACTGTCAATTCAACCAAATCAGCCACATAAACTTGAAGGAAAAGGAGAAAATTGAAACGTTATTGGGAGAGATTAGTGTGATGGTTAGTTACTGGAGCCATGGGAGGAGGGGATGCAGTTGCTCGTGTGCTTGTGTTACTATTCTGTACTTAGATGGAATTTCTCCCCCTTTTTTCCTCAACAGAGACTGAAGCTTATGAAGAGCGGCTGGAAATTGATTTTGAAATCTTAGATGGAAGTTTCATAGAAGACGACTCGACCTCAGAAGATGTTGGAACTGCTTATGGCCTTCCGAACAGTTCATCTCAGCCGGTGAAAACAGGGAACTCTCAAGCATTTCTTGATCTCAGATGTGCCCATCTCAATGGAACGGATGACTCAGTATTTCTAGAAATTATTTCATTCTTTATGTTCCGCTACGCGCCTTGGCGATAGAAGAGCGGCGATGGTGATTAGCGGAGTAAGAGGAAAAGGTGGTTGCGGCGGCGGATGGCGGTGGAGGGCGGATGTGAAGGAAGAGTGCGATTGAGATGGGGGTTTAAAATGATATGTTCTTATGAATATTGTTTTATATGTTTGGATGATTTGTTATAAAATTAAAAAAGATATGAATTATATGGATCATTTTATTCCATAATTTTTATTCTTTTTTTCATACGATCTTAAAAATAAATAAGTTTTTATTTATAAATTCAATTCAAACATATATTCTCTTATCAAGTTAAAATATTGTTTTTTTTTTTTTCGGTGAGATTGAGGGAATATATGATGCAGTAGAAACCTAATCTTATGTTGTATGGATGAGTGTATAGTTGGCTAACTAATTTAAAAATGATTGATGTGTGTCGAAAGGATTTGCATAAGTTAATAAATGAACAGAAGTCGAGTTTGAGCAAGCTTATAAACAAAAGAGTCAAGCCTAAACTACCTCTCCTCTATTCCAACTCGACTCCATTATCACTCACATTCACTGATAACAATATTTTTCAAAATTATTAATTTAATTTGGGATTTGATTAACAAATTTGGTTATTTTCAAAATTCTTTCCTCACAAACATTTTGTTATAGAATTGTTCTTATTTTAGGATTTGTCTTCAAATGATCAAATTCTGTTTTGTATTTATCATTTCTTCTTAATTTTAAAAGAAACTCAACATGAAATCTTAATGGTCGTAATTAACAGATCAGCCAGTTCAATATCAATTTTTTTTTGATTTTTTTTCTTTTAAATACTACATCATGAAATAAAAGTTTTTTCTTAAACGTATTTTTCTTAGGTTTTTCTCATATAAATCTCTTAAATCTTTCTTGATTTTAAATAAGTTTTTTAAATCTTTATAATTTTAAATTAATTCCTGAAATTCTTATTTAAAAAACTCTTTTAGGATAATATCGTATTTTTTAGATAAATAAATTAAAAAAATTGTTTTATTTATTTTAATACATGGAGTAATACACCATTCCAGTTTGACCGGTGTATTTTCCCCCATCAACGGAACTCTTTTCAAGTTTCAAACATCCATCATCGATTCACGGAATTCGATACCGAACTCCACGGCAAACCACACAAACCTGCTCCACCCTTTCCCTTCCCTCCTCCGAATACAGCATAGCCTCCGCATCTCTCGGCTCACCCGCCACACCAAAAATACAATGACGCAACGAGGAACACCACCACCACCACCACGGCAACGACAACGACAACGACAACGACAACGATCTCTTCACCATGAGCTTGATCGATATTCTGTTCCGAGTGGATCAGATCTGCAAGAAGTACGAGAAATACGACATCGATAAACAGCGACAACTCAACGCCAACTCCGATGATCCCTTCGCTAGACTCTACTGTTCCATCGAATCCGACATCGATACCGCCTCTTATGTAAATTAACTCGCTGTGATTGTTTCTGATGTTGTTCAGTTTTGGTGAATGTTTGTGTTGATGATTGGTTTGGGATTTGTTATTGGTGTGGTGGTGCAGAAAGCGGAGGCGATCACGATGGAGAGGGATAGGGTGAAGGCGGTGGCCATGAATGCGGAGATCAGGAGGACTAAGGCTAGGTTGATGGAGGAGATGCCTAAGCTTCAGAAACTGGCTAGTAAGAAGGTGAAATTTCGAATACTATTACGTGTGTTTCTTCGAAACATGAATTGTTTGAATTGTATCCAACAATTATGAGATTATAACAAACGTTTCAATCTGATCCATGCACAATACTGAGATATATGTTATAATAGATGGGGATCAATGTTTTTTGTTGACTATGCTCAAGGTTACTTGTTGAAATGACAAGTATATAATCCATGAGATTAGCGAAGGAACTTAGTCTAGTTTCCTTGCTTTCTTCACTTTGTCATTCTGGAGTATTTTGTGCTGAGAAGCTAGCCAGTTGAACACAAGTTTTTTATCTAGCAAGATATTGATTCCGGTGCTAAAGGTTGGTTTGATGGTTGTTAGGTTAAAGGGGTATCAAAGGAAGACATGGAAACTCGTAACGAGATGGTTTTTGCACTAGCTGATAGGGTCAAAGCAATAACAGATGGAGCCACGGCGGCTGCTGCTAAAACCAGTGGCTGGGGTGCTTCGGAACCTCGGACTAAAATAAAATTTGACATGGGTTCGTTTCATTCTACATATTGTTATCCCTGACATATAGCATTACAAGATAGTGAACTTTTCTGAACTATCGTCTGCATCCTCATTCTTATTGAAACACAGATGAGCCACATGATGATGAGTTTTTCCAAGAAAGTGAAGAGTCCAGACAATTTAAACAAGAATATGAAATGCGCAAAGCCAAGCAGGTATGGAAGTTCTGGATTTTGCAGCTTCATTGTACACTTTGTTGGAGTAGACAATGCTTTGACGTTCTTCTTGTTGTTTACTTTATGCCACACTTTGAGAATGTTTACTTGTGACACTCGCAAAGGATCAAGGATTGGATGTGATATCAGAAGGATTGGACACGCTGAAGAGTTTGGCCATTGATATGAATGAGGTCAGTGATTGTCTGAGTAAAGCAATTAATTTATTTGGAAACAGGCAATGCATCTTATACCAGCTCTTCTTTTATCCAGGAGCTAGATAGGCAAGTTCCTTTGATGGATGAGATTGAGGAAAAGGTAAGCAACTCGACGCTGGTTAGTGCGAATTTGCTACAGAAATGCATCCTTGAAGTATCTTCTCTTGACTTGGTGGCTTTTTTCTTTATTTGTTCCTCAGGTTGACAAAGCAACATCCAATCTCAAGAAGACAAATGTTAGACTGAAGGAAAATCTTCATCAGGTAATTGAGTTGGATTTCATCGTTGCCTGTTTTGATCTCACCAAGATGCTACCTGAAGAAGCAATTTTTCTCTCAAGTGCTTATACTGACATTTCCATTATCTTTCCCCCAGCTGAGATCCAACCGGAACTTCTGTATTGACATTGTTCTAATGTGCGCTATTCTGGGAATTGCGTCATATCTATACAAGTAAGGAGCAGATCTTTTGCTTCTGCGTGAAACATTGTTTTAATGGTATTTTGATATGTCTAATGTTAAGTAATAACAGAATGCATTCTTTGCATTGCAGTATCCTGGACTGAAACAGCTTAGGAATATTTCACTACTGGAAGCGCGACAACTGCACGGGTGCAGTATCTGTTCTCTGGCTATTTTCTCAAGCAAGGGGTTAACTATACTGGTTTGATCCTCATGCCTCAAGGTTTCTCACCATCAATCATTCATCCGTAATTCCAGTTTGTGTAAAGGTCTAAACATGTTGTGATAGCAAATTATCACTTCTTTTACATTGTATGATGTGAGAGTTTCTGGATTCTTTTATACTTAAAAAATTCTGTAAGCGACAAAGGAGTTAGATTCTTGTTACTTTCCTGTCTATATGCTACATGGTCAGTGTAGTCTTACATAACTATGTCACAGTTACATAGATTGGGTTCAAGAAATCAAAAATACATGTATAAAAAGGATAGTGAGATCCCAAAATGAAATGGCAGTGTTCACTGTCGGCACGATACATAGGATACGTATATTAGAGGGTCTATATCTCTTATGATCTTATATAGACCCTCGGGTTTCAACTTTTTTATGAGCCAAAGAAGTTGAATGTTTCGTATCTTATATAGCAACTACCATAGTAAATCCTTGCACCCAACTTCCCACTGCAGCAACTAGGTATCTCGTTGTTGATGATTTCCGCAAGGCATGTATAACAGTCATCGCTCTGTAGGTCCCATGTGCACTGTGCCAAACCGAACAGCTTCACGGATCCATCAACAGGACCTGATACTCCTGTAGCAAAATACGTAGGGGTGTTGCCAGATGCCTTCAGGGCCAATGTGGTCAAGAAACTGGATGTCTTTTGGTTGAATGATGTGGGATTGCGTGCAACGACGCCACTGAACAAGCTGAACTTGTTCTGGTCATCTATTTGGCCTAAGAAATTCCAATTCGCATACTTGTAGAGGCAGTGGTCATACCACAAGACTGCTGTTGATTTGGTCTGACAAAGGTTCAAAGAATCTTTGCTCGCCTGACCAACGCATGTGGCGCAGTCCTGTGACGAGACATCGCCTCGACACAGTGCGAGACCATAGGCTTGGTCCTTATCTTGGCCGTTCCCAGCCGTGCCCACTCCAAAGTTGAAGAGAGGGGCTGTTATGGTAAGATCCCTGACGAGGGATATCAAGTTATTATCTGTGTAAGGAGAGCTGCTCTGCAAGTTTCCCCCGCTACAGGTGTAGAAAAGGGGATCCGCGGAAACAAAGTTATGAATCATTAGGAAAAAATAGAACAGAAGACTGAGAAAAGTGGACTTGCAAGACATAGTTTCCATATATAAAGCACTCTAATAAGTGGTGATGGGCTGTGTTTCTGTTGCAATATGAGATGTATTTTACCAAGCATACCGCGCTCGAATATATAGTAGAGTAGAGAAGGCAAAATTATTTGGTAGGGTGGTTTTGGAGAAGCTAAACGTTGTATTCGTCAAAGTAAGCTAATAGCACTAGAAACGGAGTAAATTTTACCGGATTTCATAGGGTGGTTTTGGATTTGGTTCTAGGGAGACTTGGACCAGAGTTGATTGGAACTCGTCATCAAAACATATGTCATGTGACGACATCGCAGCTGCATAAATCTAATAGTCTTGTAAGTAGTTTTATTTTCAGAAGGTAGAACAAGCAACTTATAATATACCTTTGGAATCACCCTCGGCCGCTAGTGTGTGACGTAGAAACGAGATACAGGATCACCTTCATGATTGTATGCATCTTGTGCGTTGGTTCTGATTTGACTATATGGTTGGACTTTCGCTGTAACACGTTGTGTTATAACAGATGGCTTGTCAGGGAAGTGGAAACACATGCTTCAGAATCGGCATGATATCCGTAAAGGTGTTAGACTCTGTTTACATTTTAAGGATATGTATGGATTCTATGTGAATGAGGATGTATAGTCTTGAACAAGGTTGAAATGATTGTGAGAGTGATGATGTGGTTTTAAATAAGGTTGAGACTTGAGATACAAGATGGAGCAAAACAATGCCGGTATGACTCGAACATTGCTCAGGGATCATCATGGTGAAGAATTGAAGATGACCTGTTGAATGGAGTTGTTGGGCATGCACGGTGAAATATCTGTTGCCGAGGAATACTTTGGAAGTACAACAATTATGCGGGTTCAGATTGCGCTCCGTCTTCAGAAGGTTTAGATCATTGTCAATGTAAAATGTTGTTGTAGCAATGCATCATGTTGTTTTTTGTACTAGTCTAAAGTTCTCATGTGATTTGTGAACTATTACAGGAGAAAATATCAGAGTATATGCCATTGCTGCATTCATTCATTTCAGGAAATTTTAAGCACATGGAAAAGAAAGTACATAGAGATCCCACAATGAAATGACCAGAAGCTAACAATAACAATCCTAGGATATCCTGGTAGCCTAACTACTGGAGACTCTTTCGCTTGATTCGGAGCTGAAGAAATTGAACGTCTCATATCATACATTGCAACTGCCACAATAAATCCTTGCGCCCAGCTTCCCACTGCAGCAAGTCATGATCTCGCTGATGATCCCCACGAGGCACTTGTAGCAGTCCTCCCTTGTTAGGTCACGTGTGCACTGAGCCAATCCATACAGCTTCGTGGTTGCATCGATAGGACCTGATACCCCTGTTGCAAAATTCATAGGGCTCCTCTGCTTGCACTGAGCGAGATCAAACTGCTCCGTAGTTTTATTGACATGACCCGATAGTCCAGTTGCAGAGTACGTAGGACTAGTGCTAGATGCTTTTCGGGCAAGAAGTGTCAAGAAATCTATGGTCTTTTGGTCGAATGATGCAGGATTCCCCGCAACAGCAGCACCACTAACCAAGCTGAAGTTGTTGTGGCTGTCTATTTGGCCGAAGAAATCCTGGTTTGCGTACTTGTAGAGGCAATGGTCTACCACAAGATTGCGCTGGTTTTGTGGCGACAGAGTTTTCGAGAATCTTTGTTCGCCCGGGCAGTACGTGTGGCACAGTCCAACGAGGAAATATCACCTCGACACATCGTGTGCCCATAGACTCCTTCCTTACCAAACATAGTCCGGACTCTAGACCACAAAGCTTGATAATTGGAGTAAGGTGTGTTGAAATGGTCGGTCCAACCCAAAGAATTATGTCTTGTGGTCCATTTTGTTATTTTCCTTGCTCTTATCTCTTGAGGAAAGGCAGCCGTGTGAGATAACAAACACAGCAAAGCAGCAACACAAACAGTGAGCAAAAAGAGAGAAAAACAAAGAGAGACAGGTCTGCACAGTTGGAAGAAAACGGTAAAATCAAAGGCCATCCGTGGTCGGATCAAGCCGATTTTTGGTGAGCATGTTCATGACATCTTATTCTTCGTATTCAACGGTTGGGTCAATCGGAGTGTTGAGAAATAAGCTTTGGAATAGCAACGGCAGATTTGCTTATTTCTTTCCTTATTCTCTTGGTGTTGTTTCTATTGCTCTTGATCTTCACTATGTATATGTGAATCCCGTCATTGTGGGATTAGAGACGTTATCGTCTTATTTGTGGTGATATCTAGATTGTGTACCTAGTGGAATTTGGTTTTGTATCAAAACCCGTGATAGTGGAGTGTTTGGATGGGCTCCGAGATCGGTTCCGTGGTTTCTACTCCCTAGATTTTGGGAGGTTTTTCATGTTAAAAGTGCTGTATTAAGCTCGTCTTTGATTTTTCGGATTACATATTGTCTTTTGGTTGGTTGGAACATTTCCTCGCAGATTTAAGCAAATCAAGAAAGTTACCGTTTTTCCTCAACAAGGTGTTGTTATCTTAAGGTTGTCGTTGTCGAAGATCAAGTTACTATAAACGGCCTTGCTTGCCAAATTTTCCTTGCCACAGTTGTAGGAAAGGGGATCAGTGAAAACACAACTATGAAGCATTAGGAAAATATAGAACACAAGATTGAGAAAAGAGGAGTTGCAAGACATCTTGTGTAAGTTGGAGTACTCAAAGTTGGGTTTCATTTCATTATAAAGTAGTTTGGAGAAGATGAATTGTCGCTTTAGTCAAAGCAAAATCAATTTCTAGGATATGCAAAACTTCTTTGGGATATCATAGGTTATGGATTTAAGTCTAAGGAGATTGGACCAAAGTTGAATATGAAACGGATTAAGTCATCAACGATATACCAGCTGACGATAGTAAAGCTACAACTAATAGCGTTTTTTCGTGCTGTGGAATGTTCACAGAAATAAAAGAAGAGCAGATGCATATGTTTTGCTCATTACTATTGCTTTGCGGTTCGAGGGAACGGGATACGAGTCCAACCCATATTTTTATGTTACTTGGTGTGCTGATTGGATGGTTCTTATAGCTCATGAGGGCCTGTTTGGTATTACTTTTGTTCCTTGTTTTCTGTTTTCATTTACTGACTATGAAGCAAAATTGTTTAGTATCACTTCTGTTTTCTGTTTCTTAAATGGATGAAATAAAAGCAAAAAAAAAGGGTTTTCGATTTCTGTTTATTGCTTCATCTAAATGCAGTATTCAAGATTCTCGTTGTACAAAATCATTTTATTTTGTAAAGTGATTTTGATTTTCACTACTAATTTTCTATTTCTATTACTGGTTTTGGTTTCCCAGTTTTGAGCATCAATATCGGAAAAAAGGTTTGCAATTTACTACTATAGAAAGCATAAGAACATAGTAATCATTCATTCAGTTCAGGAAATACTGTAGCACATGAGAAGAACGTACATAGAAATCCCACAATGAAACGATCATACAAGAAACATATAATGATCACGATGATACGATATTTTAGTACCTTGATTAGTCACAAATAAAGTTAGCTGTGGGTAGGGAGAATCTGATGGTCATCTTTTAAAGTTTATGATTTTCGAAATTCAAATCCTCATTGGATCTTTTTAACCAGATATAACCTTACTTGTGACTAGACACAAATCCAATTTTCCCTTGGCATTTACTTTAGGATCAAGGAGCAATATGTAATTTTGGCTTGATTAGGAGCCAAGGAAGTTGTATGTCTCATATCTTACATAGCAACTGCCACAGGAAAACCTTGCACCAAGAAGCCCATAGCAGTAATTCGGGATCTCGCTGATAACCTGCTCGAGGCACGTGAAGCAGTCATCGCTTGATAGGTCCCATGTGCACTGAACCAATCCGAACTGTTTCGTGGATCCATCAACAGGTCCGGAAACTCCTGTTGCGAGATAGGTAGGAGTGTTGATGGTTGCATTTTGTGCCAGGACAGTCAAGAAATTACTCGTCTTTTGGTTGAATGATGCTGCATTTCCAGCAACAGCTACATTGCATATCTTAAACTTGTTTGTGCTATCGATTTGGCCGAAGAAATTCTTGTTTGTGTACTTGAAGAGGCAATGATCATACCACAAGATGGCGCTTGTTTGGTTCTGACAAATTGCAGAGGACTCTATGCTCGCTAGTAAAACACATATGCCACAGTCCTGTAAGGAAATATCGCCTCGACACAACGCCAGTCCATACATATGTTCCCCCTCTTGACCAGTCCCGTCTGTGACAATTGTAAATCCGGTGAAAGGTGTAGTTATATAAAGATCCTGGTTGACTGAGACCAAGTTATTAAAAGCGGTGTTACTCGCTATGTTTCCTCCGCCACAGTTATAGGAAATGAGATCTCCGTAAACAAAACTGTGAAGCATTAGGAAAATACAGAACACAAGATTGAGAAAAAAGGAGTTGCAAGACATTTCGTGCAAGTGGAGTATTCAAGTTGAGTGTTGAGGTGTGTTTATGTTGCCTTAGTCTAAGCAAAATTAATTGCTAGGAGATACTAAACTTCGTTGAGATATCATAGGGTGGTTTTGGATTTAATTTCAAGGAAACTAGGACCAAAGTGGAATGGGGGATTTCTCGTCTGCATCATCAACAAATATAGCATGTGACGAAGCTACAACTAACAGCACACTTTCTTGAATGTAAGCACTGATATATGTGTTTCGCTTAACTACCCGCTTCTGACTCAGGAGGAATCTGATATGAGTCGAACTGATGTTTATCTTATACTTGCTTCTCGATTTCATAGTTCTAATTTATCTATTGATGCCCCCCAAACCAATAGTTATGCGGAATTATAGTGTATAACTATAGATTAGTTGGTAGGACTCAAAAAGCCAAAAAGGTCCAGGAGAAAAATATGGTGTCGTTATTCTTTGTGCATCGGTGATTTTGATGATATGTGGTGAGTGTTACGGTTTAGTATTTAATGGCAGGGAGCCGAGATAGAGCGAAGTTACGGAGTTAATTATAATATGTAACATGCTTTTGTGCATACCTGTTGCATCGGGACCAGGATAGGCTTAGGCAGATGCAGGACAATGAGCAGGTGGTGGAGTCATGTACGCTTTGTTTGCACTTTGAGTTGTTGGTTGAAGAGGCCTGAAGCTACTGCGCTGCTGCAGTGTTAATTTTGTGAGTGTTGCTTGTTATTGGTCCGAGAACTGGTGTAATATATCCCTGGTTGGACTTGATTAGCTGTGTTTTGTGTTGTTCTGGCTATCTGGTTTAAGTTTGGTTGCCGTGATAAGATCCTGAGTGGCGATCTTCTGAACTCTTGTAATTTCAATTAGTGAAAAAAAAAAACAGGGGTGAAAGCCTGACTCTGATAAATGTAAGTGCTTCAGTTGGCATCAGCTTAATTTCAATTGGTTTGCGAAATACTACAGAAGCATTTATTCAGATCAGGAAATAATATAGCAACATGTAATTGTAGGATTTTTCGCTTGATCAGGAGCCGATGAAGTTGTATGTCTCATATCTAACATAACAACTGCCATAGAAAATCCTTGCACCCAGCTTCCCACTGCAGCAAGATGGGATCTCACTGATGATCTCCTCGAGGCACGTGTAGCAGTCATCGCTTGTTAGGTCCCACGTGCACTGAGCCAATCCGAACAACTTCGTGGATCCATCAACCGGACCTGATGCTCCTGTTGCGAAGTGCGTAGGGGTGTTGCTAGATGCATTTTGAGCAAGGAGTGTCAAGAAATCACCGGTCTTTTGGTTGAATGATGTAGCATTGCCAGCAACAGCTCCACTGTACAAGTCGAACTTGTTCGTACTATCGATTAGGCCAAAGAAATCTTGGTTTGTGTACTTGTACAGGCAATGGTCATACCACAAGATGGCGCTTGTTTTGTTCTGACAAAGCTTAACAGAATCTGTGCTCGCTTGGCCAACGCATGTGGCACAGTTCTGCAAGGATATATCACCTCGACACAACGCAAGTCCATAGACTCCATCCACCTCTTGACCAGTCTCATCTGTGACAATTGTAAATCCAGTGTAAGGTGTTGTTTTGTTAAGATCCAGGTTGACGGAGATCAAGTTACTATAAGCGGTGTTGCTCGCCACGTTTCCCCCGCTACAGTTATGGAAAAGGGGATCGGCGAAAGCAAAACTATGAAGCATTAGGAAAATACAGAACATAAGTGTCAGAAAAGAGGAGTTGCAACACATTTTGTTCTAGTGCAGAACTCAAATTTGGCTGTTGAGTTGTGTTTGTGTTTCAGTATGAGATTTTTCCAAGGCATTTCCGGTCCATTATATAGTTGTTTGGATAGCATGTATTTGTTGCCTTGGTCAAAGGAAAAGCAATTGGCAGTATTGTAGCTAAACTTTTTGAGATATCGGAATTGGATTTCATTGTAAGTAGATTACGACCAAGTAAAATGGGAATTAGTCGTCAGCGTCATCAACGATATAGGGTGTGACGAAGCTATAACTAATGGTGCCCTTTCTTGAACAGAAGAACCAATATACTGTTTATGTTTTGTTCATAACCATTGGCTTATGACTCGAGCGGAATCCTGCATGATTTTAAGAATTTGACTCATAACCAATATACTCTTGTTTATATCATACTTGTGTCTCGATTGCATGGTTTTAAGAATTTGATCTCTCCAGAACCAGAAGTCATGTAAAATTATAGTCGAGGAAATGGTAGGACTCAAGACGGCGCTGGAGTGCGCATACATGAAGGCGAATGCCAGAGTCATATACGATGTAACATGTACTTCGCGAACCAGGAAGTTTCAATCTTCCTGATGTAATCATGATAAGATGAAGATTTAAGCACGTAAAATAGAGTATCCACTGATACTCATGAACTTAATGTTTCAAAAGCATATATAACAGTATATTATGCCTTGATAAAATTGCATCTCCCTCAATGTCTTTGACAGACCAAAAGGGTTGATTTCGTCCTCCTCGTAAATGCTCATTGTAGTCATGGGGGAGATTACAACGAAACTACACCCTTTAGTGTTCAATACCCGAGTTAGTAGGCAGCGCGGAGGTACCCACGAGAGATTTCATGAAAGTTAATTGCTTATCACCAAAGGCTTACGGATATTCTACTGGTGCCAATACTTACGCTTTGGCATATAAATTTCATTCCTTGCTCTACAACTGATGAATGATGTAGGCTAATTGACCAATATGAATGCAAAGTTTCATGATCTGCTGTTCAAAGTAGATTTATATGTATCGTGAGAGGTATAGTGTGTATACTTGCTAGCTAGGTACTCGTTCCCACTAGCATAACAAATGCAATACAATATCTCGATCGTTGATCTTATGATCGGAAGGATTGTATGGAATTTTTCTATATTTCAATGGTCCGACTTGTAGCTTTAGGCATTAAGTGGTAACCTATTGTTGCAGGTATGAGTCTTGCTTAGCTGGTTGAGCAACAATATACGTACTCTGCTAATATTTCTAAGTTTGGACTTTCAAGGTGTCGGTCAATAAAATGAAGTTGAAGGATCAAATTCTACCTAAAAATAACGCTATATGGGTTCTACCATTTACCCATCGACTGAAGTTATGAGGCCGTGTGTTCCCCCATCATCAAATTCAAACTGTAAATGTTAACCTTGATGATCACAACTGATCTCAATAGTTTATAGAAAATGAATCCACTGTTAGTATTCAGTTATTCAGCAATGTACGTATTTGGTGCATAAAAAGTTCTACGAGGTATGCCAGTAACAGCTAGCGCGTTCAAGTTTCCCTTGAGATTCTGCGTCGCAGTGCTAGTCCGCGATTACAAATCTCTCCACTTCGCTACTCAA
This sequence comes from Drosera spatulata, assembly GCA_035668315.1. Taxonomy (NCBI): domain Eukaryota; kingdom Viridiplantae; phylum Streptophyta; class Magnoliopsida; order Caryophyllales; family Droseraceae; genus Drosera; species Drosera spatulata. Next base: position 27,277 of record JAOVYX010014742.1, read on the forward strand.
CAGCCACTTCACCACAAACTTAGGGATATCTAGCAGCAAAACCACAATTTATCTCGGAACATCACAGGCTTGAGGCCAAAAACAGAGCAGATTTGCTCTAGCATCGACGATAATATCCAAAAAAAGAAGAAGCTAATCTTTGAAGATACAGCTATCTGGTGATGAATCACGTACTCACTGTAGCATGCCTTTTTTTCCGTCACTTGTCATAGTATTAGTGGAGGCTAAACTTTGAAGATTAGATCGAGATATCGGATATGCTTTTTAAGTTCAGTGGGAAAAGCAAAGTTCTATGGAGAACTCATCAATGGATGATGGCACAGTCAATCTGGAAATAACGGCATCCATATGCGCATAGTTTCGATGATCTGAAGAGTTTCCAATCCTAAATTATTCAGAAGTCCTTGTCTGCATAACAGTGCAAACTCTAAATGCAGCTAAACATAAACAAAGAACAGAAAACTTAAATGATCTGAAGAGAAAACAACTCTCACCATGACCAGTTTTCCAATCTCTCTGTCTAACTTATAACCAAGATTGTATCCAATGTCGTCGCCACAGAAGGCGTTCTGCTAAAAGTTTCCATAGTCATCCCTCCCGTCCTGAAATTAGAGAAGAAAACTGGCATCAATTTTCTTTCCTCATATCAACCAGGGCAATTCGTGCCATTATTCTCTACGATCTGCAGCCACAGCTGCGACGATGAAGAAGAAGATAATGATACACACCATTAACTAATAAACTAGTTAATCAGGGGCTTATCAGAACTGGAAAATGAAAACAGAAGATAAGGTCTACATTAAGAACCAATATCCACTTATTATCAGTTATAAGATCACCATATCATGCACTAGTATTTCATCACATGCAACAAAAATGCGGCCAAAGATAATGATAATGATAATGATCCTGTCAAATTGTAGCACACTTATCTAAGACGTAGCCAACAATTGGTTCAGAGTCGACTTTATCCGAGGCAATTCAGATGCTTCAGTGAACATCAACTCAAGTATAGGCAACTTACTGAGTATCGATGCTTTGTAACACAAATTGTGCCATAAGAGCTGCGGAAACCCAAGTATTCAAGGTGAGACCTTGTATCTTGATAAAGCGATTCAAAATAGCGGAGATAGCAAACCAGACCAATTGACATTAGTGGATACACATGAAAACATCTGAATCAAATAGCAGAAAATAAACTCTAAACAATCATTGGTAACCAATATTTGTTCGTAACCCTGGAAAAAAAAAAAAAAAAAAAACCAACCTACCATTCGAGCAGAGATCTTCTTCATTTTGACAGATGATAAGACCAAAAGCCATAGCCAGGTAGCAGCAATGCAGCAACACACAAATCCAAAACGGAGATAGAGGCTAAATGCATATAACATGAACTTACTATAAATAATTGATCGGAACAAGATGAGTATACAGATGCGCAAAAACTACTAGAGGAAACCTCCTCCGCAGCACTAATCAAATGATTCATATTACAGCATATCCATTTCCAATTTCGACCAAGGAAATAAACAACGATTACACATCTTGACGGGAATGACTTAATAACAATCAGGTACTGCAAATCAAAGCTCAAATCCATCCCATGATAAATCACAAAGCTGCATTCCTATGAGCATGAAGAGATTCTCTATATGGGATAGCTTATTGTCATTCTCGTGCTTGCACATCATTCATTACAATTCCAGTGTTGAAACTCAAAATGGCAAAAACTATTCATGCCTTGCTTGCATCATACATATATTTATGTACAGGCCAAAAAATGAAAAAAAGATGAGGGGCAACAAAGCATATATAAAAAACCAAATGGTCTTTTTTATGCATGGGGTAGAAATAGGAATCAAATCTCCTACTCAGAATCTGTATCAATAGAAAGAAATAACCTTGGCCTCACAGATCGCTTCTGTCGAGGGAATGAAAAAGGGCTGTTGGATCTTGGTCGTGTTCTGTCTGCTTTGGGGTCATTAGAACCTACAAGAAATGACGCTGCATAAAGTGGCAATAGAAGAAAAAATCAGCTCCCATAATGAAAGCAAGAAAAAAAAAAAAAAAACAAAACAAAACTTTGCTGCCAGTGTCCCTCATCCCCTTGAACATTCACTCACGCACCCAAGTGACCCTCTCCCACCCCAAGACAAGAGTAAGAGAAGTAACAAAACTTTCATGCACTGAATTTCAGTTGATAATGCACTACAGGCTTGATGAAGACATGAACTTAATGATGCAAGAAAATAGATCACAGATGTGAACTCTGTATAGTTTTTTGCTGAATTGGATTCTTAAAAAAAATTCTAAATATAGGATAACAAGAGAAATAGTATGATGGATGTTGGAGGCAATAACTAGAGTAGAGATATAATGTAAGATCAACGTCTAGGCTTTGTACAGAACAGAAGAAAGTCGAAGAACTTCAAAATAATCATCGTCGTGTATCAAGGTCACACATTGAGTGAACTCTATCTCATGATTTTTGCTATTGATGCATGAGACCAGAAATGCTATTTTATTGCTAAATGAAACAACGTAAAAAAAAATGAAACTGAGTAGCGCCAAGGGCCAAAAATGAACAAGATGAAACTGAAGAGATGCACTTCTGAGCAAGTTGATGGCCATGGTATTGAAAATTTGAAATAGATAGGATTATAAGGATGAGTTGCCATAAAAAGATCCAACAAATTTAAACCAAGAAGGAAGATTTTATCGGACCATTATTAATATATTAGCTTCTGAGTTTTAGAGCCACATAAAGAAGTGAGGAGGCTGTGATGCAATTCGAAAAAATGAAATAGATAAAATGGAGAACCTTAGGATGTGTTGTCAGATAGAGTTTCCCCCATTCAAAAGAAAATTAAGAAGAAACATTGATTACAGACCACAGTCGTCGTAAACAGGCCACGAAGGCCAAAAGTGAATAGGAAGAAAATTGTGGGAAGGAAAAATGAGCAGGAGACCAAAGAACAATTCAGGTTGAGTTTATTCCGAATAAAATGTAAAACCGGCTCATCAATGGGACATTCTCTATTAACAAAAAGGAAGAACATGACTCATGTGGACAATACCACCTAGTGCAGACCACATCTTCATCAGAACGACGATGCCAAGGACGGGGAACTACAGGAAATTAATGCTACTACTGATAAGATCTTACAGGTTTGACGTGTCGGTCAAAGAAATATTCTTAATGGCATGGTCAAGAATTTCACAAGAGGTGAAAAAACTAACCAAAAAGCCTTGGGAACAAACTCAGTTTGCATCTGCCATTTATCCATGATGTCAAGGTAGTGGCATCAAGGAATCAAACGGGGATCCTGATCTATCCTAAAGACTCCTGTAAATAGGCATATAGGAACTTTGAGCTTGAAACTATTCGAAAAGCAGGCAGATAAAAGTACTCTATCATGTAATGGAAACAGAGTTGCCACAACCACTCTTCGTAGAAATTTTTAGATAACCTGAAAACATTTTGCATCTGAAACATTTTGGAAAGATGCCAAAAGGAAAAGGACTAACAACTGAAACATGTTAAAGAAAAGAAAAGCTCCTCCTGTCCCAAATATGTTGCAACATTCTGGAAAGATATGCACATCAATGAATATTTTGGAAGGATGACTACCGATTACACAGCATTACCCTTGCACCTTTTTTATACGTAAGAGAAAAAAAGGAAGGTAGG
>JAOVYX010014743.1:0-60699 GCA_035668315.1 Drosera spatulata
AGTTAGTTTGCAATTATCTACAAGCACATTACAGATTCCATTCTTGAGTCGAGTTTCTTTGCTCAAGTGTTGTTCTATATTTGATGCAGGATACTCTGTCGCCTTGCCATGGTTAACAAGAATGAGGATTGCTCTCGAAGCTGCAAAAGGCCTTGCCTATCTTCATGGAGAGAACAAACCCATCATATTCCGTGACTTCAAGGCAGGAAACATCTTGTTGGATTCTGATTACACGGCTAAGCTCTCGGACTTTGGTTTTGCTAGAGATGGTCCAGATGAAGATCAAACTCATATCTCGACCCAAAACATTTTGGGAACCAAAGGCTACGCCGCGCCTGAGTACATCATGGCAGGTATAGTTATATTGATCACGATCATCTTTTTTCCACCAAGCAATTGCATTCTATATGGCACTATTACTAACAGATCTACATCTTCCAATTCCAGGCCATTTGACAACAATGAGTGATGTCTACAGCTTTGGGGTCGTGTTACTAGAGTTGATAACAGGGAGACGGTCCATGGACAAGAGTCGACCGAGAAGAGAGCAAAGCCTAGTAGATTGTGCAAGGCCATTCCTAAGGGACCCTCGGAAGCTCGATCGGATAATGGATCCAAGACTTGAATGTCAGTACTCACTCGAAGCAGCTAAGGTTGCAGCCGCATTGGCTTATCAATGCATCAGCAACCACCCCAAGTCGAGGCCAACAATGTGCACTGTCGTGAAGACTCTCGAGCCACTCTTGAAAATGCAGGATGATATACCAACTGGACCCTTTGTATACATTGTCCCAACGGACAAACCCGTGAAGGAATCTGAAGAAACGAACATAGATGTGAAGAAGGTGGAAGAAGCAAGAGCGGCAGACAAAACATACGATGGGCATGAGACCAAGCAAAAGAGTCGTCGCCCTGGGCATCATGGGAGAAACTTGAGGAATCGAGCTGTTTACTCTGACACTGCTCTTCATAGACCTCAAAAAGCTAGTAGAGGTTCAACTCATGGGCAAAGGTGATAGCTGAGTTGATGAGATTTTGTATAGACACTTCCTTCTTCTGGTACAAAATGATGCCCTGTGGTACTAAAGCATGAGCTTTCGCCTTACAGGCTTCTAACTTTGTTTTGTCACTGAAATTTTGCTTGAATCATGTGTAAAGATGTATATGAAGGTTATTTGAAATAAGTATCCGACTTGTATATGTCGTGTTCTTCATTGCAATCTAACAAAGTAACCATTCATGAGCAAAGGAGTTAGCGGAAAATCGAGTTCCCGATATAAGAAAATGCAGAAAGAATTGTCATGCTATTATCGCCAGGAAACGACACACACGAACCAGAGTGAATCCATTTACAACAGGAGATACAGAAGATGACTTTGTAGACTACAGATGCAGAAAAATGTATTTTCCTTTATCAACATTGAAGCTTCCTCAAGAGCGGGAACTATCAGAACAAGAAGCTCGCAGGTATGCAATCAGTATATTTGATGACCTAAAGTCGACGAGAAACATGTAACCTTGGACCAGAGAACAATCCAATTCCCACGGCACTGCTAATCCGAAATAACAGAAAGATCAAATAAAAGGAGACAAGACCTGCACCCAACAGCTTACTAGGTCGCATGTCGTTCCTCAGGAAAAGAACAACGGCCCAAACAAGCCCTGTGAGCAGGAATCCAATAGTGAAAAACAAGCTAGTATCTTGTGGAATTGTGTATGGAGCGGGACTTTCGGACCAGGCACCAATCAAGAAAGAGATCCCCAAACCGATGAGGGTGTTGAACATCGGCCCAGCATAGCATCCCGATAAAGCAATCTGTATTCCATCTCCGCCATTCAAAGCCAACGCGATGTTAGAAACCAGATCGCCCATTGAGTTGCCCCATGCCAGTACAGTCAATGCAAGGATTGATGGGTTGATTCCAAACATAACGCCAAGTCCTACCAAGAGCGCCACAAGCTCATTAGCAATGATGTAGAACCATGCGATACTCATGCAGAATCCACCTAGGACCCATGGAAACAGGAATCTCCGGGGTGGGTGATCGGGCACAGTGTAACGGTATGCGAGGACTCCCAGTACACAGCCAATGGCCGAACCGACAAGACAAGCAACTGCTTTGCTGGAAGAATCCATGTCGTCCTGTGAACTCCACAAGAAGGCAAGAAGAACAGGAGCCAGCAAGGCACTGGCTACCGCATACGGCTTTGACCAGATTTCCTCATCAACCAATGGAATCGTCAGCCGTCTAGGGACTGTCAAAGGGAATTCCAAATTGGAGAACAACTTGGAACAATATAAGAACGATTTGTTAGAATCGACGCCCTCGTCGGTCCATCCCCATGGAGGCCTCTCACCATCAGCAGCATTCTTCAACTGATTCGAGTAAATTGCCACATTGGAAGCCCACATCCATTGAGGCAGGGATGGATGGAGCCGTGGAGTATCACTATTGCTCTCAAAGTCGAGCAACGGACTGTACATAGCATCATCCTCCATGCTTCCTCGGGAAGAAAAGATACTTCCTTTCACGGGAAGCAACGGTGTCACAGCATCCAGTTTCAATCTTTGGGCATGCTTCCTCAACAACTCATTCGCAGCAACAGCAATCGCGTAGACAACATATATCATAACAAATGCAATAGCTGCCCCAACACTGACTTCACCAGTAACCAAAATCAACAGCAGCGACAGTATCGCAATAACAAAGAAGCCGATATCCCTGACAAAACACCGGCGATCAATCTGAGCTCCAGATTGAGCAACCAAGAGGGAAACAACACCAACAACAACGCAAGTAACAAAAACCGCACCGCCCAACACACTATTCAACCCGACATCACCAGCACCCGTCCCAGCAAATGCAGCGATACTAGCAAACACATCGGGAGCCCCATTCCCAAGTGGAAGGAGTGTAACTCCGGCAACAGTAGGCGACAATCTCAACACCCCCGACATCTTCTCCAACGAACAACAGAAGTAATCAGCCGCTGTATTACCAAGCAGGTAAAACAAAGCGACAAGCCAAACTCCCAATACAGCATAACCCAGCAAAGGAAAGTTCCCACAATCACAGTACATAAACTTCAAGTAATCAAAGAAACTGCCCGACGAACAATGTGGATGCGCCTTCAAGAACTCGCAGCGATCACTAAACCCCGTGTGCTCAATCAACCCGACACAAAACGGAGCATCACTAACCCTCAAATCATCACCCGAATTCGACGAATTCACACTAATTTCAACAACCCTTCTTCGATTCCCATTACCTCGACCCAACCCACCATAGAACCCACCTCGAGAATCCCATTTCCGACAAATCATAGCATTCAGGTCCCTCAAAATAGGGTTCCTGAGAACATCAACCCTGTTATAGAAGAAGAAGCAGAGGACCAACACGCTGAATCCATTCAGAATCCTGTGGAATTTGGGATTCTGATTCACTCCTCTTCTAGGATTTTTGATGGGATTGAATCCATCAAATTGAAGCATTTCTTGAGAAACCCAGATGCTATTCGATTCACATATCAAAAATACGACGAAATTGGGGGTTGGAGATGAAATGGATCAACGAGAACGTGATTCTAGGGTTTCGATTGGTAGGATTGCAAACTGAAACCCTATATTATTTTCTAGCACAATTGATTATTGAAGGGAAAAATCGAATTGGGAGGGGGCGTGGTGTTGGTGTGTGAGGTGAAAGTTGTTTGCTTTTGGGGTTGGTTTTTGGATTCGATTGAATGGATTTTGCGTGTCGAGTTCTGTGGGGAAATTTCGGCGAAGGCTTTGGTTGTCGGAAGAGATAGGCCGGGGAGGTGGAGGAAAGTTCCGGGGAGAATTAGTCGTAAATCGTAATGTGATGTTATATTACTGCTATTTCGGTTTCATAAAACACGCGTTAGATCAATCATAAATTTATACAAATTTTGAATTTTCATATGATAATCAAATATTATTTTTTATAAAAAATTTATATGATAATTTAAGTTATATGTTTTAATCATATATTAGTGACATAATTTTCTTAAATCATAGGATGAAGGAAATAGTAATTTTTCTTGGGCAATTATTGATGATGCAGTAGCAATCAACAAATTATGATGGCATTAGTTTTTATCATATGTTTTAAAATTTAAAAATTTCAAGTTGAATTTCAAAAATCGATTAAAAGAATATGTGACGGAGAAATAACTGCAATATCCAACTTGGCTACGATTGTAACACCATTCATTTTTTTCTTCGTCTTAGACAAATTACGACACATTACATGATAATAAATTAATATCAAAAGACTTAAATATCCATATTTTATATCACTCCATCTTCTTCATCGTTATTTTTTCAATATCCACTTCACATATTTTTTTTTCTCTACATTCATAAGGATAAAACTGTCAAAATTATAAAAGTCAATACACACATTAATAATCACAAGTCTTTAACCTGATTTTAATATAATAATAATAATAATTTGTTAATTTTTACCTTTTTAAAGTAAATATTTTATAAATCTTTGCTGTTAAGTTTATACATCGGATAATTTATTAAAAATAATATGTAAGAACCCAAAAAAGTTCGTAAAATTTAATTTCACGATAATTAACGTAAATAGTAAATTATCGTATGTTATAATTTATTGTATAGAGTTATAAGGCTTGTTTGACGATATAATAGTGAAAGAATACAAAATATGGATGAAATACGGCTCTAATACGCAAATACGAAAAATACGCTCTTAATACGAAAATATCGTATTTATACGAAAATGACCGAAATTTAATTTTGACACTTATTTTTCTTTATGTCAATTTCTACTCCATCTAAATTAGATTATTATTCACTAATTATCCACTAAATATCCACTAATTATCCATTTATTTTTCACTTAACTATTTTAATTAATTTAGTTTTTTTATAAATACAAACTTTCTTCTCCTTGAAAAAACTTCTTACAAACATAAAAACACTCCTTCTCACGCAAGAGAAGCGATAAACAAGAGAAGAAAAAAAGGAGAGTTTTAGGAGAAGAGGAGAAGCTATGCTTTCAAGGCGACGAGGATTCTTCACTATTAATAAAAGGAGGTGAACTTTTTGTTTTAAAATTATGTGAAAAATCGTACACTCTGTGATAAATTTTGATTTTAATATATGTTTAAATCTCACATGTCTAGTTCTTGATAAAGTTCATAGATTATGATTTGAGATTGTTAATTTCAAGATAAAAATCAAAACGTGTGGATATATTAATCTGTAAAAACTGATTACAGGGATGACTTTGTGACTTGATCTGAAATTACTCAAAAAGAGTTAAAAAACGAGTCTTATATCAACAGAAAAGTATTGAAGTCTATTTTCCAGAACAGTTGAAAACTCTAGATTTGAAGTTGTATGTAACGAGTTATGAGATGATTAGTGAAAAAATGTCAAACTGTCTGATATAACAGAATATATAAAATTAAACGAATAAACTGTTATTATTGGTAATGTTTCATGATAGAATTTGATTAAATGAAAAGATTATGAAGTCTACTTTATGTAAAATTTTACGAATTAATTTTTGAAGCAGTATACGAGAAGTTATAGATTTAAACGTGTCGAAGGGGCATGTTGGATAAAATCTAAAAATGAACCGTTTTGACCCCAAATAACTCCAAATGTTCAAAAACACTTCTAATGATAATAAAATATCATCATGGACTATCAAAATAAGTATCAAAAAATTTTCTCAAAACTTGACACCACCGCATAATATTATTATGACTGTTTTCAAGAAATACCAACAAATATGCTTAATTCCATAACGCGAACAATCATTCATAAGTATGTGTCTTAATACGCGTATCCTATTTTTTTTATAGGACTTGAAGACGCTGCTTGTTGTCACTTAAGGACGAGACTAGACGTGTGCATGTGAAAAACTTTGATAAAAGTGCAAAAATCCGAAAAATTTGAGATAATTTATTTTCTCAAAAAATAACAAAAATAGTATATTACTGAACGTCATAATTTAAACAACAGGGTCATAATTTTTTTTTTTGTCAATATCATGATAAAAATATGATAATGACCCAAAAAATTCGGGAAAATTTAGTTTCACTATAATTAATATTAATAGTAACTAATTGTATATTATAATTTATTTTACGGGGTTAAAAGACTTGTTTGATGATATGATAAGAAAAAAAAATACAAAGTTTGAATGAAATGCAACTCTAATACGCAAATACGAAAAAATACGGATTTAATACGAAAATAACATATTTATACGAAAATGATCTAAATCTAATTTTAACACTTATTTTTTTTATGTCAATTTCTACTCCTCCTAAATTAAATTATTTATCCATTAATTATCCACTAAATACTCACTAATTATCCACTAAAACTATTTTAATTGATTTAGTTTCCTATAAATACAAGCTCTCTTCTCCTTTAATTTTTTTTTTACAGACATAAAAACACTTTGTGTCATGCAAGAGAAGAGATAAGCAAGAGAAGAGAAGAAAGGGAGTTTGAGAAGAAGTTAGGGTTATATGACGACGAGGATCTTTTATCATTAATACAAGAAGATGATTAACTTTTTAGAAATTTGTTGGAAAATCATAGGCTCTGTGATTAATTTCGATTTTAGTATATGTTTAATCTTCACATGTTTGGTTTCTGATAAAATTGATATATCATTGATTTAAAGGAGAGTTTGAGGAGAAGAGGAGAAGTTAGGGTTATAAGACGACGAGGATCTTTCTTCATTAATACGAGAAGATGATCAACTTTTTAGAAATTTTGTGGAAAATCATAGGCTCTGTGATTAATTTCAATTCTAGTATATGTTGAATCTTCGTATGTTTGGTTTCTGATAAAATTGATATATCATGATTTAAACTTGTGAATTTCAAGATATAAATCAAAACGTGCGGATATGTTAATTTGTAAAAACTGGTTATAAGGATTAATTTATGACTTAATCTAAAATTGCAAAGAAAGAGTTAGAAAACGAGCCTTATATCAATAAAAAGGTCTTGAAGTCTAGTTTTCAGAACAGTTTAAAAATCTATATTTGGAGTTGTATTTAAGGAATTATGAGATGATTAATAAAGAAACATCAAACTATCTAATATCTGAAAATATAAAATTGAATGAATAAACTGTTGTTATTTGTAAGATTGCATGTTAGAAAATTTAATTCAATGGAAATATTATTAAATCTAATTTATGTAAAACTTTACAAAATGATTTTTGGAGCTGTATAAGAGAAGTTATAGATTTAAACGTGTCGAAGTGTCATGTTGGACAGAATCCGAAAATGAACCGTTTTAACCCCGAAACAACTCCAAATGTTCACAAGCACTTCAAATGATGATAAATACATCAAATCATCATCATAGACTATCAAAATAAATATCAAAGAATTTTCTCAAAGTTGGCATCACCACATAACCTTACTATGACAATTTTTCAAGAGGTACGAATAAATATACTTAATTTCATAACGTGAATAATCATTCACAAGGGTATGTCTTAATACGCATATCCTATTATATTATAGTACTTGGAGACGCTGCTTGTCGTCACTTAAGGACGAGACTGAACGTGTGAATGTCAAAAACTATGATAAAAGGTAACGTTTAGATTTATTGTGTGTGGCGATGCGTATTATTATACCGTGTGTATAATAATTTGCATTGAAATCTTTGGATGTAACCACTAAATATGATTGACGTAAAATACTGATCATAACTGCTGTGTGTTGTATGCTAAATTCCGAGTGCTATGGAGTGTTGTTACATGGTGTATGTTATGTCTTATTTTCTGGTATAATGGGGATGAATATGTGAAAAGAGTGTAAATTCATAAATTGATGAGATAATTACATGGTATAAAATACGAAGAACGTTGTGTCTGTCGTTTGTATTATATAGTAACTTGGTGGTAACATTCTTTCAGCGACTCTGTGAGGTCGTTTTGGTATGAAGGAAACTCACTGCAGGAGATCCTGAGTTTCGATTTGGCTGATACCCTTTCGCGGATATCCCTTTTAATAAAGTTGAACAAAGTTTGATAAGTTGAAATTGAATAAGTGTCGCCAAGGGTATAATTATAATACCGAGGGTATCTATTGTCTGTCTTTATTGTATTTTTAAAATGATAATTGTGAATGTCGGGTTGATATGATAAGGTTCAGAGTGCTGCAACAAAAGACGTAAGCCGTCATTTCTTCTTTCTTTTCTTATCTTCTTCTCTAGTGTAACCCCTGGTAAGGGGATCGTCACGTTATTGAGCTTCTATAGCTCACGATTATTACTTTAAAATGTCTTTCCTCTTCTTTTTGTTATAGGAACAAGACTTGGAGAGAAGTGTGATCTAAGTTTTGATGTTAGATGTAAATTTCGCAACGAAGGTGATATTCTGAGTAATGATTGAGTGCATCAAAAGTTTCAAAACTAATGATGTATAAGTAAACCTAGCTTAATTTTTATGACTAAACCAGGATGTGTAGTTTTTACCTAGTTGGGACGTTGGATCCAGCGACAACGATGTCATATGTATCATTAATAATTAATAAAAAAAAATTGGGGCGTTACAAAAAGATAACGTTTAGATTCATTATGTATGGCGATACATATTATTATATCGTGAGTATAATAATATACATTGGAATCTTTGGACGTAGTTACTAAATATGGCTGACGTAAAATACTGTTTGCAACTGTTGTGTGTCGTGATAAGATGATGTGTGTGTTTGTGTTATCTCTTGATTACTAGTATAAAGAGGATGAGTGAGTAAAAGAAATGTAAATCCATAATTGGTGAGTTAACTCCGTGGTATAAAACACAAAGAGCGTTGTGTCTGTCGTATGTGTTATACAATGACTTGGTACTAACATTATTTCATCGACCTTGTAAGGTCATTTTGGCACGATGGTATCTCACTGCAGGAAACCCTGGGCTCCAGTTTGGGTGATCTCCTTTCACGGATGTCCCTTTTACTAAAGCTGAATAAAGCTTACTTATGAGTTTGAATAAGTCTCACTAAGAGCACAATTATAACATTGAGGATATCTATTGTCTTTCATCTTTGTGTGATTGATATGATGATAAGTTTAACAAAGTCTTGAGTGAACTGTTGAGTGCAGCAGTATGTGAGACTTGGAGTGGGGACCTATCGTGTCTCAGTGTCATTGTCTCAGTTTGTTTGATATGGAGATCTTGATTATCATTACTATAAAGGGTATGACGGTAGTAAATGACGTTGATAATGTCTGGAGTGTCGATTAACGCGTGGTTTCGAACGTTGTTACGTGATGTTAAGTGTACTTATGTGACTAGGGTGAATTACTGGTATGCTCATGATGATAATTATGAATGTCAGATTGACATGATAATCTCGGAGTGCTGGAACAAAGGATCCAAGTGATCACTTTCTTTTTCTTTTCTTACCTTATTCTCTCGTGTAACCTATGATTGAACTCCTATAGCTCACGGTTATTATTTTTCTGTATCGTTTCTTCTTCTCTTTGATACATGAGCAAGACTTGAAGAAGAAGTGTGACCTAAGATTTGTACTAGATATACCTTATGTGTAAAACATATTCTGATCTTAGAAAGAGATGTAAGTTCCGCTACAAATGTGATATTCTGAGATATGATTGAGTGCATCAAAAGTTTCTAAACTAAAGATATATAAGTGAACTTACCTTAATTCTTATGACTAAGTCAGAAAATATAATTTTTGCCTAGTTGAGGTGTTGGATCCCGCGACAGTGACGTCATATGTATCATTAATAAGTAATGGAAAATCGAGACGTTACATAATATATATGATTATTATTATTTTGAACTAAATATGTATATTAATTAAGATTATTGAAAAAAATATTGAATTTTATATTCATTCATAGTTTATAGAAAAAATAATATGATATTAATTTTTACGAAAAATTTATTATCTAACTTTGATTTTAAGTTTTTTATAATCATGTAAATTTTTTGTTTGAAAATTTATGATGGTAACTTAAAGTGTAAATTTAAAAAAACCATAAACTATTTAAATCTAAATTTATTTATTTTTTTAATTTTAATTTATTATTTTTTTCACACATATTTGAAACATATTGGATTTAGGAAAGATGGAGAGTCAATTTACATTAAATGTATTTAATTTGGAGTTTAGTCATTAAATGAAAGACTAACCAAATTTGATGTGAAAGAAAACCAAACTTTGATAATAAAAAGGATAAATAAAGATTTATATTTTTAAATAGATTATGTCAATCAGATGGATTGTTGTAAAACATGACTGATGTTTTGAATTGATGTTTTTATTTGTTTGGCTTTAATATCCTATCTTTTCCTCAAGCTATTCATTTTTCGAATAGGCGTTGTGTTTTGCTATTGTATGATTTATTTTGTTAAAGTTACATCATAGAAGGGTTGATTGTTTGGATTATTTTTTATGTCAAGTCAATATTATTGTGTTGTGAAAAGTTATAAGCAAATAAGTAATCATTATGGATTGACTATACATTGCCTGATCAATCAAATTTGATACCAAACTTTTGATATAAAAAATGACTAAATTTGTTTTATATATTAAAAAGATAGATGTCAAGTCAAATTTTCATAATTTATTCGGGATAATTTATTCAAAACAAAGGGAGTATTATTTTACGTAAATTTATTATGAAATATCAATTATTATATAAAATTATGGATTTTAATATGATAGTGTTTATTGGAGGATCGAACCTTGTTACCTATAACAAGCAAAGATATAGTAATATTTTGTTCCAAATAAATAACCTGTATCATAATTCGACCTTTCAAAAATACTTATCTAATACACATTTTATGAAATTTATTCTTATAGCCCTGTCGTTATATAAACCTTGCAACATTGATTCGAGGGATTGCCTAAACAAACCTTTAAACGACATCATAAGACGATCAAATATTATTATTTATATAAATTTATCGTGAAATATTAATTACAATACATATTATGTATTTTAATATGGTGATGTTTATGGGACGATCGAACATTATTAACTATAAAAACACAACACATTAAAATACGTGTTAAATATTGACTTTATTAAAGTGTTGCATGGTTTGTGCAGTGGGGGAGTATCAAACAATATCTGTTGGTCTCATGACCTCCATTCAATTGAAGCATCTAACTTAATTTACAATTTAAATCCTAAAAAATCACGTGAAGAATGTTTGATCATTCGGTTATATTATTATGTTAAGCAAAATTTGGTTTGATAAACTCGTACGGTCCAACATTATACTTAGGACGAAGAGATTAATATTCCATATGATTCAATATAGATGCAATTGTTTGACTTTCACACTTAATACGAATTTTGATTTATGTAAACATTATTTTTTTATAAGATCTCGTGAAACGCTATTAATAATTTAAGTTGTATTTCGTACATCGTTAAAGGAAAAACAAAACCCTTAAAAATATATATCACAAAATAAATAATATAAAAAATAAAAATATTATGTGTAAATTTAGACCTTCAAAATATTTTCATGCCTAAGCCATGACATATTTATTCCGAATCATGAGTTGAGCTCCTAGGTTACTCTTGTCGTCCATTAACGTCCTCCACAGTCAACAGCATTTCATTCCACTTTCAGCACATAGCAACCCTCCGATTCCGTCAACTCTCGCCCGCCGGCATCTCTCGATTAGGGTTCCGTTTCTTACTATCAATCACCTATTCCTCTCATCTTCATGGCCACAAGTGCTTGCACTTTCACCGTGGCTGCCGCCATCTCCGCTCTCTGTCACACTGTGCTGTGGTAATTCTTTCCATCTCGATTAATCTGTGCTTAGTTTGCTATGAATTTTTTTTTCTTTATTCTGATTGGTTGATTAATTCTGTGGAATTCAAGGGATATGTTGGGCTTGATATTGTATGTTGGGTGTGGTGATTAACTGATTTTGATTTGTGATGTGCTAGAAATGTGAATGTCATTTTCATGAACTAGTTATGCCTTCGCATTCAAATATACCATATTTTGAGTATCATTATAGTTTGAAATAGGGTTAAATACATTTTCAATAACAATTGTAAATCTGTGTTCAACTAGGTTTGAATTGAAGGAACCAATCCGGATAGTTTAAAATACATCTTATATAGACATAAAATTTGTTATAAAAATCAATGGTTAAAATGGTAAGATTCGTGTTTTGCGTGTGATATTGGGAATGCAATTCATACCTATAATTAATTTTGTTGTTGTTCTATTTATAAAACTTGTACTTTATAATCTTTTTTAGATTGTCACAGTTGTCGACCAGATCGATTTACAAATTTTGACATCAGTTTTATATACCCAACCCAAAAAGCATAACAAGTCATCCACAGCAATGAATATTTTTTAAATATTCCTTCTCAATTAAATACACCATTTGCAAACACATTTGTTATTGGTACAAAGAAATGTTAAAATCGTGTCTCATGTGAACGATTTTTGTATTGTGTTCTGCTAGCTATCTGCATCTTTTTCTCTTCCTCACCTTTGCTCTCGAACCAAATCTTCTTTCCCCATCTCGAATTCTAGTTATGGTGGTCCTGAGGGTTGCATTCTTCCAAATCACTCTTCTTAAACTTGGATAAGCGCCGCATTTTGTCCACGATCCATTGTGATTTAAATTTCTAATGCATTAGGGTTGTATTATGAAAATCAAGACTTGGGATTGTTAACAACTTTATGCTGAAACATATGTAAAGTAGTTTGCTTGCTTTGTTGCAGGTTTTCAAGCGAAAGTGTGTTACATGAGAAAACATTAGCGATTATAAAGCCTGATGGTGTATATGGTAACTATGATATGATAAAGGACAGTATTCACGAATCAGGCTTCAGGATTGCGAGAGAGCAAAGAATTCAACTTGATGAGGATACCGTTAGAAGTTTCTATGCCGAGCATTCTTCTAAGAGCTTCTTCGCAAGCCTTGTTAAGTATATGACAAGGTATTAAATTTATTTCTTTGGCTTGATCTACTGCATCTTTCCTTATTATCTTAATCTTACACTCCTATGCATTACATCCATATAGAACGGAATTTATGGGTATGAGATTTTTGGGCACCTTTTTTTTAACCATTCTTCCTTTATCTATTGAATCTGCAAAATGCAGCATAAGTGATGAGTCGTAACCAACCTCTCTAAAATGCTCTCTTCTTTTCTACTTACCTTCACAGATCGTGTGCTCCCCTCTACCTCATAGATTCTGCGATACCCTGTCAAGTTGCTAACTCAGTTTAAAAGTTATAGCCGTCATGTGGTAATCTAAATGTCCCGCTTGCTATAATATGTCCTATCTGCATCTTATTTGTAAATGTTCTTCCTTCTTCTGAATGAACTTTAGCATGGTTTATGGTATGGAGCATGGTTTAAAAGTTTATGGTATGATCATCCTCTGTTAAAGAACATATCTCACTTGACTGAGCGTTTTAAGCAATTAAGTCGGTATAACCATGAGAGCTGGCATTTCTTTAGCTCACGAGATCGGCTGCTCAAGATGAAGATTTGGCTTCGGATCAGTTCTGATCCTGTGGCTAAACATGGTCTTTGCTGTAATGAAGTCATTTTCATTTCTCTCTTGTTTCGATTCTTTTTCTCTCTCTTTTCTCCTTATGCATGGGGCAGTCAACTAAATCTCAGATGTCTACTTGTGAATGCAGATGGAGTTGAAGAATTGCACGATGAGCTGTGAAGGTACAAACTGAAACTCTTACTATTTCTCTTTTTGCAGGCCATGCTCGTCTGTGGTTCGTTATTGCTCTATCTCTGTTTTGACTGTGCCGAAATGCTCTGTGTTGGTATAAAATTAAGTGATGTTTATCATCCTACCTACCAAAATTGTATTTGTGTTTCTAATCATAATTTTATATCTTATGAGTTATGGAAACTGACTCAGCGAGTCAGGTATAAACCATTTGACCATCCTCAATTCTTGAACTTCTGCTTCATGTTAAATTTTGATGTATATTTTCTGCTTCCAAATTACACTAGGCTAGATCTAATCAGCCACATGGATCTGATTATTCGTGTACGAAGAAATATCCATTGACATGTATTGATTCTTGGTGGCGCCACCATCGCATCCATTTTAACATCATCTCATTCGTTCCAGCTAAGCTTTGCAGCCACCACCAAGTTCTTATAATTTGCGACTGTGCAATGTCCAATTGTTGGAAGAACGTCGGTTCAAAACTTGGTCGATATGTGCAGCTCGAGTTGAATGATGAATCTATGCACAAAAGAAAAAAGGCATCAGCGGTGTTACTAGCTATGGAAAAAACTTGTACCATATTCTGTGACAGATACAAAACTCTCCCTATTTTCATTTCATTTCAGATGCTGTTAACAGCTGACTATAAGCGATATCCCCCCTACCCTGCCTATTGTCGTTGCTTCCATAATTTCATCAGTTCTCTCATAATATCCATGAGTTCTTTGTCTTGTGTGAAGTTTTATCATCTTTGCTACAATGCTTCGTCGTACCAGTATATTTGTCGTGCCCTTATTCGTGCTCCTCTCTTGCCTTTTGGCCAGATCTAGCTTTTCTATGCTCACTTGTTCAAGCATTCTGTCGTGTTGATTTCTAAGAGCCTGATTAGGCGATGCCAGCCTCGACTTAGTTCACGCTGATCTAAACCTTGATTATCATGATTCTAGATCAGGTCGAATCCTAATGTTGGTAAGGTCATCATCGAAATGCAATTCCTATTCTTGTTTAATGTTTTCAGGGTGTGAATTTTTAATTAAACTAGTTATCAGATCTGATTTCGGGATATGCCGGTTTAGTCTTTACTTACAGCTCATCAACTTAAAACCATGAAAAATCACTTCATTCCTCGCGGTGCCATCATTGAGACACAGTCTCTCAGTTGAAGCCAGGAAAATTCTTGGGTTGTGAGAATTTTTCCCAATCACAAGGCGAATGAAGAGGGTCTTTGAATTAGTGTCGTGCGTCACGCTACTGCATAGCTATTCCATGCGTTTAGAACTAAGCTCATCGGTTGACGGTTTTGTAACACATATTTATTCTACGTGTCCTTATCGGCGAGCTTATGTATTTAGTGATTTTTCGGTGTATGTGAGAACTGCCGATTATACAACTGGACTTTTCTTACTCTAAAGGGATCATTGGGGAGCCAAATGAGATAGAGCTAAAGTGGTAATCTCAAAGCTCACTTGAATTTCCAAAGTGCCAAGTTTTTTGCTTGTGATTGCAATGTCTGTTTTCTCTATCTTGCATCTCGAGGACATCCTTTAGTTTATTGGAAGTTAGAGTCCCTAAGCTATGATGTTTCGATTGATGTTTGAGCTCACGTATTGGAATTGTGAGTAACACCTACTTAATATACATTTGAAAGATAGCGATTGGACCTGATTAATAAAAAGAGGATCATTCATGGTATTGGCATGAGCTTACTAGTCTTGCTAATCGAGATACTGAGAAATGATAAATGCAAAAGATAGTCAACTGCCTGTTGTAAATCTAACTACGAGTACAAAAAACATCATTGACAATATAACCCAGTTAGTTATATCGGTAGGGCTTTTAGCCCCCAACGGCATATCATGAACATAAAGATTGATTATCCGAACGCTAAACGTTAAGTTTTCTGAAAATAAGGATAGATATGTGGAAAAGGGCAAAATGACATACAGGGCTTGGCAAAAATGCACATGGTGCTTGGCTTGGGCAGGCCATGATATGAACAAATTAAATTCAATTATTGGCGCATAAACAGTATTCCTCACTTGTACAAGAGGGTCCCTTTCTAAATCTTTTTGGTCAAAATGATCCCCACTTGGAATTATGTTTTCCTTTGAGTAGTTGGGTTAATGGGTCTATCTAATATATCTAGTACCTCTCCCCATGAGGTGCTAGGTCACCAAATCAGATTCGTTGTTCACACTACATTACATCTGATTATTCGTTAGAACTCATGTTATATTAGAATCAGTAGATCAAATGATTTGACAACGTCATTGTGTCAATTATGTATCTATTGGTTAGTTCACATTTCACACCAACTTCTCCGTCGCGAGTCTTTTCCGTGTCAATGATGTATCTACTTGTGCCATTAGAGAACCTAGAGCATGGCACCATATAATCAGCCTGATTTAGCTATTTTATCTGATAAGCTTCCTCTTATCCTTATGTTTTTGGAAGGAATGCAATTAGTGATAGCAAATCAAAAGTGTTGGTGCTTAGTTGTTTTTTCATGAAAACATGCACATCAATTGTTTTAATTTGTTGGCAACCATGCTTGATTTGGCCTTTCAACCAATACATGTCCTCATTGGCTCATAGTAGCAAATAAAAGCAAAAGTTTTGTCTTAGAGATTTTCCAAGTGGCAATTCATTGCAAAGATAGACTTATCTTTATATCATTTCATACTGTTTCATGATAACTCATAAAATGTCTCTACATTGCCGCATAAGTATTAGTTATGTATAAGAAAGGTTGAGCAACGGAGAAAGTATCATTAATTAAGAAAAGGACGCTTTGCTTATCTTGGTCCATGTTGACCATTATGGGAAACTGGTGCTATATTAACTTTAATACACCTTCCATCCCAAAAAAAATACAAAATATATATATTTTATATTATTTCATATGTACGAATACAAGTCTTGTTATCATATCAAATCACGTCTGATCGTCCCACAATATGTATTAGATTGGAGCACGTAATTTACACAATCATGAATGTTTCATGATAAATTTACAAAGAACTGTGTTTGATCGTCCTTACATGCACATCAAATTTTACATCGACGGAGGGAATAATAGTTTTTGGACACTAATCATTCTATGATTGGTCTATATCGACTATCCAAAATACTTTGCTTGATTTCTGCAACGGCAGATGGAGTATCATGTCCACAGTTATGAGGTCAATTAATCATCAGAAGAAGACATGATACGCTTGATGATAAAACAAGTGGAGAAGAAACATAATACTTGTAGAATTAGATGCATATATCTGTCATGTTAGTTTCATATATCTCGTTCTGATATCGTTCCTGTAGTTTGTGCACTTCTCTATACGAAGGCTGGAGTGATTTATTTTGGAATATTGGATACTGATTGGATTGGATGATGTTACTGTTGTTATGTGTGGGACACTGGGAGCATCTCGCCCTTTCTATTCTTGATAATGATCCACCAACCTTTGCTATTCTAGAATACCCCATCAGTAACAACAATGAACTCAGATGTCAAGGCAAGAAAAAGAAAGAATCATAGATCTACTTAACAAATATGTTCTTTATGTAAAATTAAGATTAATGGTTGTTGTTTCCCGTGATTTTCTTTGAAACATCTTCTAATTTGAAATTGTGCAAACTACCGCTACTTAGTTCTAGACCGTACTTATCTCATGTATGTACTCATCTAGCATGACCGTGTCCATGCTTAACGGTAATCTAAAGAGTAAAGAGAGTGATATACTTCCTGTACATGCTCGTGATTAAAGCTTTTTGGGGCGAACAATTCTACTTTTGATTATAACTATCAGGGTATTGATCCTCATACAATCTCGCTTCATCTCGAAGTTCGCTCTTGGGATGTTAAACTTTTGCAATCGGACGATAAGATATCGACACACAAATGTGGAAACTCTATAAACTTATTAATCCAACATTTTAAATAGCCTTTTCCTCAATTAGTGCTTATTAAAGAACAGAATCAGGGAATGTTTCATACTAGCTTCCATATAGGTTTGAGACAAAGGAGCAACAGTGCAACCTCTGTGAGAAATCACTTCACTGTTTTGGGAACCTGAAGCAATAAGGGAAGCTGCTACACTGGTTTTGAGCGTAGGAGTTCAGCTCAAGCTGTGGCAATGAAGGTAAGAGAGAACTATGAGTTACTCATATATTCGTCCCAATTTAGATGCGATCGTGTGAAAAACTCAGTCTTCTATATCATTTTGTGTATCATGTTATGGGTTGGCTGGTTCTGATATGTTGAACATTTTGTTCTGCAGTTCTTCAGCTGGGTGCAAAACAAGCTTGGTGGAGGCGAAGGACAACGGATCAACCAGAAGCCAAATGCTGTTTCGGCGACTTGCGGTATGTTCCCTCAGTGTCTCCAAAAGACATCATCTTTTCCGTTCATTTTCAATTTCTTTCTATATCCTGTTCATCGCGCGGCGTTATTGTTTGGTTAGAGGGAGGGCGATGAGATCTCTGGTACAGGTGACATAGATCTTCTGCTTTGTCCCTTGCAGCAGTATAGGTGGAGTTTGAACTAGATAGATTTTGCATCCTTTTGGGAAAAGGAAAATCATGAATTCGGACCATTTTTTGCTATATTTACGCCACTGGTTAGAGGGTGTCTAAAGTCATACAACAATATAGGTTGCTCCAGATTTAGCAGAAAGTGCTCAGGATTTGACAGAACTAGAAAAGTTCACTTATATTGCTCTTCTCTGATCTGTTTCTGCATCATGAAACGGCATTTCAATGTCTTGAGTAGGCATGACCAGAAGTTTGTGTGCATTTCTTAGTACTCGTCTGTGGCAGAACTTGAGAGAACAATAAGTGTTAGAATATTATGTGCTCAGTACTCTCGTAAGATTTTATGTTAGATGCTGAATAGAGAAAGATCGGGTGAATGATCTAATGGCTCTCGTGGTATGATTTGCAGATCTTTCGAAGCAAGAGTGTAAGAAGGACGATAACATAAACAGGCCGCACGAACTGTTATCAATTGGAACCTTCGGAAATCTACATCTCCTTAGCCATGATCCCAAGACTCAAATAACCCAGCAGGAGAGTCTTTCATCATCTCCGGACTTGTCTGATTTCACACCAGAGGAAGTTGGCCAATTGCAAAAGGAACTGACTAAGCTATTAAAGAGAAAACCATCAGCAAAGCAAGAAGTTGATGATTCAAATAAAGACATTCTTCCTCTTGACAGATTCCTGAACTGCCCATCAAGCTTGGAGATCAGCCGCAGAATCTCTGGTGCAGTTTGCAGCGATCAGGAGGTGAGAGAAGATGACTTAGAACGTACCATTAGCGTGATCATAGGCAAATGCAAAGAGGTCAGAGCAGAGAAGAAGAGCAAAGAAGCAATAGGGAAGAAGTCGTTCTCTTTTCTTCTCAAGAAGGTCTCCGCCTTTGCCAATGGGTTTTCGCCTGCTCCTAGCTTGAGAGATCCGCTATTTCAATCCAGAATGGAGAAGGTATGTTATAAACTATCAAGAATCGAGAAGTCACAACCCCGCACATTTTCGCTTAGTGTATAGTAGTATAGATGTTTGGTTCATTGGCTGAAGTCACCATTGCAATATGCTATTACTCTCTTGAGAAACTCACTTTACCAAATGATAAATCCGATTGTATCTTACCTGAAATTCTATTAGCATTATGCTTTAGCTCTCACATCTTGGTTTTCCTGGCAGCTTCTGAGGACTATAGTTCACGAAAAGATGTATCAACGAACTTCGCCACACTCTTCCACCATGAAAAGATACATTGTTGACAACAAGCACACACCAAAAGATAGCGACGAAGAGTCGAAGAAGAAACCAAGATCCACCAATGGATGCAAATGGGTCAAGAACGATGCAGAATGTATGACGTTCCGTTTCTTCCCTCCTTTCGTGGCTGCATCTTTTATGGTATGATCAATCATCAATGCTAATATGCATTGTTCTCTCATGGCAGATATTGTTCTGGAGATTTGACGAAGGTCTCATTCAGGGCAGCTAAGAGATACCTACTGTAACGCATGAAGAGACTGACGAAGTTCGGATGGATTAAAGAGCCCATTGCGAAAACAGCATGCATGCTGAACTTCGGGATTCTGTTCGACTGTGGTTGATCTATGCTGCACATAACGCGTGTGGTTTCAGATACACAACCACATCATGCGCAGAATGAAACCTGATGCATATATGTTATAGTAATATGTTACTCTTTGATGGTGCTTAGGATAAATTTTCAAATAATGATTGTGAAATCTGAAGGGCTATCAATAGTCATATGTTTCATCGTGTTTGCGGTCCGGTGAGGTAAATTGAGATCTGGCTCTAGTTCAATTTAGTAGTATTTGTAAGTTTCAATGGATCATGCTCGTGGAGAATAGAAGCAAAAGATCACCCAGTGCAAGACATTGGGAAAATCTACGAAGTTTGACATACTGTACATAATATTTTGATCCGGTCAGGTGGTAACTTTTGTCGTATCCATTCTAGGTTTGGAACAAGAGTTACTGAGAAAACTTATTGTAATACCCCAAGGAAATATTTAAATGGTTTGATGATATTACCTATACTAACAAGATGCACCTTCCTTTCCGATAGCCCATCACTTTAGAACTCCGCTTAACACGGAGCAATGCTGGGATGAGTGATCTCCTGGGAACTTTCTCAAGGTGTGCGCGAGTGAGGCCAAAGCGTACTGAAATGACTAGTGTTGGTCTATGAGACCAGTTGTCGGACTGACGAGCGGTGCTTGGTGACGATCCGGTAGCAAGGATTTGGCAGGGGCGTTACAGTATGGTATCAGAGCAACCCTGCGACCGCATGCTGGACCTGTGGACAAGAGGTTCAGGTCAGTCGTCTAGCAGGGAAAGGTTCTGGGGTTGTGTGTCGTGCTTGAAGTCGCAAGGAGGACGTTGCGTTCTTTAAGTGGGGGTGTATGTAATACCCCAAGGAAATGCTTAAATGATTTGATGGTACTACCTATACTAACAAGGTGCACTTTTTTTTTCGGTAACCCATCACTTTAGAACTCCGCAGTTAAGCGCGCTTAACACGGAGCAATGCTGGGATGGGTGACCTCCTGGGAACTTTCTCAGGGTATGCGCGAGTGAAACCAAAGCGCACTGAAAGGACTAGTGTTGGTCTGTGAGGCCAGTTGTCAGACTGACTAGCGGTTCTTAGTGACGACTCGGTAGCAAGGATTTGGCCGGGACGTTACACTTATAAAAACAGAAAGTTGTATAATCATGGTTAGGGTATAAAACCACTCGTAACCATTCTAGGTTTGTAAGAGCAAGTCCAGTGAAATGTGTATATAAGATGTCAAAGTTATATTATAACAATAAATCTAATTTAGTGTGTTCGAATGTGATAATTTTTTTCATTGTTATATTTTACTCCCTTCGTTCCACAATATAGCCAACAGAGAATCACAAGGACAAAAAAGTTTACGACGTTATGAATGGTCCCCGGATGATCAAATAATACTTTTTATAAATTTATTGTGAAACATCAAAGATAATGTAAGATACAAACCATAATCCTGGAGCGAAATAAAATTCATGTCATATCATTTACATACAAAAAATAACATATCAAAATATATAATGAATAATATGATTTCTGCATAATATTACCTATATTATGGAACGAAGGAAATATGTTATCGATAGAAAGACAGACGACAATGACCATTTTTTGACACCTCAATAAACTTTGATAATAAGAAAAAAAAAATTCAAATCAATTCATGCGATTTTTTTCTATCCATTCATTTTGCCAATTGACAAATTATAACACAAGTTCCATAGGAACAATATTGATAAATTGTAACAAACAGGCATTGTTCATAACCAAAATTTAGCTTTAACTACTCAAATATACCTACTATCCTTGGATTTGCTTTAAAAATTCATATTCCTTATATTTCATTCAAATTATAATATTAAATTATCATTGTATTATTTAACACGTATTTTGAGGAGTTTCGCTTTTCGTTTGAACGACGTAAGAAAATTATGACATTGGCTCAAGATTATAGTACATAACTTGAACTATCATTAGTATTTCATAATAATTTTATATAAAATAATATTTAATCGTGTTTTACGAACGTTTCGTAACATGAATAATTTTATTATTGATAAAAAATAACATTATAATTTTAATGCCACAGGAGAAAATACTGCACTGGGAGTTTGACACTATTTTTTTTGTTTTTTATGAGGACAGTGACATCATATTGTAATAATGCAGGCAGGACTACAACGAGTCAACGCCACGCTCTTTGGATCTCGGAGTACTCTTTGAAACGCATTTTGAAATACTTCTCTTAAATAATCTTGTACTCATTAATTAATTCAATAGCAATCACCTTAGTTGGACAAAAGATTGTTGCCAGGAATCCTCTCGTGTACATTCTTCCTTCAGCTCACACTCATCGGTCACCACCGCCACACCCTTTGAATCTCTGGCATCCTCTTCGAAACGGTCTTTGAATCTTTGACATCCTTTTCGAAGCACACTTTGAAACACTTCTCTGAAATAATCTTGTCCTTAAAAACTAATCAATCACAATCACAAAATCACCCTATTCCAAAATTACATCCTCCCAATTCAGCACTCAACAGTCACCACTCACCATCGTCAATTCAATCCCTTTCAGCTCCTCACTCTCACCGACACAACTCATCCCACGCCGTCAGATCCCCTTTGATCAGTCCTTCCCATGCTCCCTCCTCCCCCGCGTCGCACCCGATCTCTCCCCCTTCATTGACCATACTTCGCCTCATTTTCACACTCCCCCTTCTCTCTCTAGATCTCGCCGCTTCTCTCTCTGGAAATGACCTCACTCAGCTTCACCTCAGCTGCCGCTATTGTGTTGGCGATTGTCTTCATCATCGGCGGCGGCGGCGGCGGAGGAGTGGAGGCGTCGGTGCACGAGTATAGAGGCGAGAGGTTCGTGAGCAAGGGGAACTCGTTCGTGCTCCATGGTGGAAGCGAGGGGGTTTACTCTTCTGTGAGCTCGAAAGAGCAGGATTCGGCCACCGGTTCTTTTATCAGGTGATATTCTGTTTCGGTTTTGGTTCCGTTTTCGAGTAGTTCGTCCTTGTTGTTAGATCTGATGTGATATTGTGATGTGATGTGGTTGCTTGTGTTGCTGCTTGTTGTTGTTGCATTGTAGTTGTTGTTGTGTGAATTGGTGGAAATTGAGGCTGTGGAGTTGGAGCATTGTGTGTTTTGAATTGGATAGTGGATTTGTCAGTGTAGGTTATGCTAGAAGCGGACACTGATGCAGTGTGGAAGTGTGGAAGTTCTAGATATCGTTCTAGGGGACGATGATAGAATCTCGAAGTGATAAAGTTTTGGGGGATTCAAGGGGGAAATAGAATTAGCTGGCCGAGGAGGATAAGTGTGATGATGATTTTGTGAAAGTATTGATCAGAAGTGAATGTTATCCTAAATATCGGCAACTAGAACAAAACCTAGATATGAAGACATGAATGTATAGTTTCTGGATGAGATTGTAGTAGTTATTTGATATCATACAATTCGTTGATGTTTACTATCGTGTTGGAGTTAGATCTATAGCGTATAGGAAAAGTTAATTATATGCTATATCACCACGGATTACATGATTCTATAGTGTGCATTATGGGTTCCTTCCATTGCAATTGGATATTTTTAGGCATAAAGCATTCTGTGGTAGTTCTTGTATGCTAATTCCATATGGCTGTCTGTTTCTAGATTTGAGAAGATTATATTTACACGGCCAAAGGAGATATCCAACACCAGCTCAGCATCAGTTCATACCATAGTTTTTGAGGTAGATGATAGGGAGACAATAGGAGGTTCAGCATATGGAGGCCAGAGAGCTGTTTGCTGCACACCGGATCTGTCCAAACTCGGTGTGTGCAAAGAAGGAGAAATTATTCACCGGCAATCCACCAAAAACCCGGGGTGGCCTCAAGTATTTGGCACTTCTTTTGAGGTTGATGAAGTAGTAACAACTTTGCCATCAAGAACAATACCAATTACGGAAACTGGGATGTACAACTTGTACTTTATTCATTGTGATCCGAATCTTAAAGATCTGGCCATAGAGGGTAAAACTGTATGGAAAAACCCTTTGGGTTATCTTCCCGGCAGAATGGCTCCTCTCATGAACTTCTATGGATTTATGTCCCTTGCGTTTGTGGTACTTGGAATCTTCTGGTTCTATCAATATGCGAGATTCTGGAAAGAGGTTTTCGCTCTGCAAAATTGCATAACCCTGGTTATTACACTGGGCATGTTTGAGATGGCATTGTGGTACTTTGATTATGCTGAGTTCAATGAAACTGGAGTCAGACCAACTGGAACCACTGTATGGGCCGTGACATTTGGTGTCGTCAAACGAACTGTTTCGCGATTGATCATCTTAATGGTCGCAATGGGCTATGGAGTTGTTAGACCTACTCTTGGTGGTATCACGTCGAAGGTTGCTATGCTTGGGGCGACATTCTTCTTGGCTTCTGAGGTTCTTGAATTGGTGGAAAATGTTGGTGCAATTAGTGATCTTTCGGGAAAGGCTAGACTCTTTTTGGTTCTTCCAGTGGCATTGTTGGATGCGTTCTTCATTCTCTGGATATTCACCTCCCTCTCTGCAACTTTAAATAAGCTCCAGGTTTGTATCTTGATTTCTACTCTAACGTGATTGCCTTCCCTTATTAGGAGCCTCTCATGTTATAGACTTGTGCTGGATTTAGTAGCTAGCAGTCTCTCGCGGTGAAGCATGTCGCTGTAAAGCATAATTATAGCACAACTAAGAATTGTGATCGGTTTCTCAATACTTGGTTTCGGTATTGTTTTCTAGAAATGTTGTCTCGAAAAGGAAATGTGCTCTTTCGTGATTCTGCCGTTCTGCTGTCATCCAGTCTCGAAGAATTATGGCCAAACTGGACATGTATAGGAAGTTCACAAATGCTTTGGCCGTAGCTGTCATTGTGTCTATCGGATGGATATGCTATGAGGTACGTCTGTAAATTAATATGTTCTTCTATTGGTCAAAGCGCTTTTTCCTGCTTTGGCACTTGCAAGTAGATTCTGCTACGTATAATAAACCTTTTCTGGGTTAGTATTGTAGTTCTCTACAAGAATATGGAACTAAATGTGATACTCTATACTGCAGCTGTATTTCAAATCCATGGATGTATACAACGAGAATTGGCAGAAAGCATGGATCATTCCTGCTTTCTGGCAGGTTCTTTCCTACTCTCTTCTGTTCGTCATTTGTGTCCTGTGGGCTCCCTCTCAGAATTCAATGAGGTAATATACCTTGTCCTGTATATAGAGCTTTCGTCATTTACAATTCTGCATTTGCCATTTCATACCTGAGCTGAAACTTGCCAGTATTGGGCTTTCTTCTGTTTGCTGTAACACTTACATGATAGTAGTGTGGGATTTTTGCCCAACATCTTTTGAAATATTTGGGAGAACATGTTTTATGTGTTCCTTCAGCCTTCAGGACATCGAAGTATTGTGAATTTGTGATGGAACCTTCCTAATGATTAATTGATGTGAACGACCATTTTGGAAATGTAGCGTTAGAGGGAACTAGATTTTCAAGTTTCTGTTAATCTGCTGCATGCTCAAGTCCATGCTTTTGTTAATGTAGATTGATTGATCAATATGACCTTTTACACTGATTTTGTCTATGTTCATGTACAGATATGCGTACTCAGGTGATACAGAAGATTTTGACAGAGACGATCCTTTTGTACTCATAAAGCCATCCCCTGCTCCTTCAAAGGAAGTTCGGAGTTTAACAGAGGCCACGCCGTTGCAATCAGACAATGGCCTCCGGGACGATGACTTAGGGGAGGAGAAAACAGCATGATCACCATCTGTGCTTCCAGTGATTAGAGCTAATCGGATTCTCCTTAGGCTTCTAGCCTGTGAATATAGAATGAGCGGTTGCTGTTGGATGCCCTTGAAGGCTCTTCGTATGATCTGATTAACACCGCCACTGGTGCAACAACCTTATTCTACTGTTCTTTATGGTGTTGCGTACTTGTATCTTTGTACAATTATGTATTTGTTTGTTAAATTCGTTGAAGAATAATATGGATTTCACTTGCAGTTTGGTGCTCATGCTGCAAGAGCAAAATTGTCTGTTAGAGGCTTATTTTCGGTTGTCATGTATCTTGCTTCTCATTCAGTATAGCTGGTTGTTTTCCATATGTATACTTTTCTGATATAACTCTCTCTAACTGCGTTTTGCTTGCATCATTGCATCTTATGTGTTCCCAATAAAGTGAAATAGCATGTAGTAATATAGTACTCTTCCGTTTCGTATTACTTGCCTTTTTTTTTTGGGTCCCTTTTGAAATTATACAATGTTTTTTTTTAAAGAAAAATTTTTAACATAAAAAATAACAAATCTTTATAATGTATTTCGCTAATTTCTTTCTCAAGTGATACAATAAATTAACACATATATAAAATATCATGTCGGATCAAAAACAAATAGAATATCAAGGACAAGTCATTCGAAAAAGCAATTCCTTCATAAAATAAGCTTTCTGGTTTATCAAGTTGATTTGTTTTAGGTTGTGAATGTGACGGTATAAATATTAATCAGTTAACAATTCGAACAGTGGATAATTGAATTATTAACATATAGTAAAAAAAAATTGTCATTCAAAAAAATTATTTATTATATTTCAATTTTATGAAAAAAACTGCTAATATATGCAAACTATTATACTATTAAAAATTCAAAATATATGCGAGTGATTATTGTAGATCTCTTATGAATAGATTTAACTGGGGGCATCAATTGAAAACCTGCTCAAGAGATATTATCGAACCAATTTATCTCTATTTTAATCTTTTTTATTCTCTTTGAATCTATTAAATCTATTCTCTTTAAATAACTCCTTGACTAATTTATTTAATTAGATAACTATAATGCTTAAAATAATTAATTGTAAGAATAAGAAATAATATTGATAATATTTTTAAGATATACAAATTGAAATAAATCACAATAAATTGACTTTTTTATAGGGTTATCAGCGATAACCGATGTAACACATATTCACATCTCCAAATAACACACAACACATTTGCTTTTACATCAACATATTTCCATAAAGTTACATGCTGCAGCCATATTTTTCTTCTCCACACTCGTACATAAACTTCACTCACATAAATCTCATTTTCTATCGTTATAAGATTGGATCAAACATGTATTCACAAGTCCAAATGAACCATGCAATAAAAAAAACTGACACAGAAAGCGACATATGTACGGTCGATGATAAGTTGATGCTCTGATTGGCAAAGATATATACCAATACCATTTCAGATCTCTTTCTTTCTAGTCCCAATTCGACTCCACATCTCAAAACCCTAACCACACTCGACTCTTATCTTCTCCGATTCGATTTTCCCTCCAATTCCTCCTCCGACCTCCGATCCCAATTCTCCGATCTCCCATGCAGCAACAGCAGCAGCAGCAGAGAATGAAGCAACAACAGCAACAACAAGCAGCGGCTTTGATTCAGCAGCAGCAAGCAGCTCTGATGCAACCGCACTCGCTCTATCATCCCGGCCTCCTCGCCACTGCCCCGGTATTGTATTGTCATCGTTGAATGAATGAATGATGATGTTGTGCTGATTGATTAGTTAGGACGTGATTGCTTGATTGGTGATGGTGTTGATTTGGTTGTTAGGGTTTGATCAAAGTCCCATTCGCTCTTGTGGTATTTGTAATTGGGAGTGTATTTGGTGTTATACGGAGTACATTTATAGGGTTTGAGATGAGACGCCATTCGTTGGGGGGGGGGGTGTTTCCTTCTAGAATATGTTGGAACTAGGTGCTGTGTTGTTGGGTTTGGATTACTTGATTTGATTGGTAGGCTTTGTTGGAATTGAGGTTCTGTTTTGTTACTTGGATTGGTTTTCCTTTGGTATAATGAGTCTGAGAATCGCGGTTTTGTTGGATCTTTGTACTTCTGTGTTGGATGGTAGCTTCTGTCGGGAACTTGGATTTTCTATGTAAAATGCTTTGTTATATTCGGTATCTGTGTTCGTTCGAGGCAAGATATGATGTAATTGTATGGGGGAAACCCTACAAAACTTTTGGAAGTGGCCTGACTATTCTTAGATCATGTGCTATCTGTTATTTATCTGTGTTCGTTTAAGGCAAGATATGATGTAATTGTATGGGGGAAACCCAAAAAACTTTTGGAAGTGGCCTGACTATTCTTAGATCATGTGCTATCTATTATTCTTTGGCATTTTCCTTGGTGTATATGATGCCATAATTTTGCTTGGAGGAGGATTTTTTTCTTCCTGTTTTGTGTTAGTTTTGTATGGTTTGATATTTGTGTTTTGTCTCTGATTGCTGTATTTCTCCTCATTTTGTTGCTTTAGGTAGAGCCTATTGTCGGAGGAAATATTCCTGTAGGGTTTGATCCGAGCAAATGCCGCAGCGTGTAAGCTTCTTTGGTTTTTTTAACTTATTCATCCTAAGTTATGCTCTCTAAGCTTTCTTTATAGCAAGTCGTTTTTTTTTTTTTTTAAATTACCTTTGCTTGTATAATAGTATTCATCTTTCTTTCTACTATTTCTGGAAGATTTCCATGTGCTCTTATTACATCTTCATAATTAGTCTTCTTCTTTTTTTGTTTTCTTCTTTTTCCTCAAATTTTCTAGTTTCGTTATTTGAGGTAATGCAGGTATGTGGGCAACATTCACCTCCAGGTGTCGGAACCCCTACTTCAGGAGGTTTTCTGCAGCACCGGTCCTGTTGAAGGCTGCAAACTTATTAGAAAAGAGAAGGTGATCTTTAGTTCTGAAATCATTCGTATGAGATCTTGATAATATGTGAATTGGACTTTGTATTTTATGCTTTGCTTGGTTCTTCATTTTTTCCTTTCAAAAATCAATTCCTGCTTAGCATCATTGTATTGTTCATTTATTTTATGTTTCTATCCACAGTCCTCCTACGGGTTCGTCGACTATTTTGACCGTAGATCAGCTAGTATGGCCATAATGACACTGAATGGGAGATGTTTGTAAGTATATCATTTTTCTGTAAGCCTGTGAGTTGAGCCTTCCCCTGTCTTCTCATGAGACCCGCTCCATATGCAGGTTTGGGCAGCCCATCAAGGTGAACTGGGCATATGCTAGTAGTGGGCAGAAGGAAGACACTTCAAGTGTGTTAATTGTTTTAGCATTTTTGTGATTTAGTCTTTCCCGAAATTATTGGTGGTTATTGTATCTGAAGAGTATTTATGTTTGTGTTTTGCCAGGTCACTTCAACATCTTTGTTGGTGATCTCAGCCCTGAAGTTACTGATGCCATGCTGTTTGCTTGTTTTTCTGTTTACCCTAGTTGTTCGTAAGTTTCGTCTTCCTTATCTGGATTTCCATATCCATCTCTCTTTCTTTGTGCTCCTAAAGCTGGATTTTGCGTCATTTGATCTTGGCTGTGTTATCTGTTCAACTCATTATACTTTGTAGCTCCATAAGACTTATGATCCTTGTGTGTTCGTGGGTTCTAATTTTGAGCCAATATTTGTTTTAGTGATGCAAGAGTTATGTGGGACCAGAAAACTGGCCGTTCGAGGGGTTTTGGATTTGTTTCTTTTCAAAACCAACAGGTTTAAACTCTTTTCATGTCTCAAGGTGTCAACTGAATGTGTCGATTATGATTGATTTTCTTATTAGAATTTCACTTCTTTCAGGATGCTCAAAGTGCGATTAACGACCTGACTGGTAATTGAACACCTCTAGCAGCCTTGGTTCCTTCCTCCCATTTTATATACTTGAGAGTGGTCGGAACTCAGATGTCTTGCAAAATGCTGTAGCTTTTTTGTTTTTGCAAGACTGGATAATCATATTGATGAAATATATGGATTGAGGTGCTTACTCCAAGCTCATGGTTTCCTGTCAGGAAAATGGCTTGGCAGTCGTCAGATTCGTTGTAACTGGGCCACTAAAGGTGCCAATGCTGGTGATGATAAGCAACATTCCGACATGAAAAGTGTGGTGGAACTTACAAGTGGCTCTTCAGGTTCATTAAACGCTTTTCAAATTTTTTTTCCCTACTTTTTTTGATCGGTTATTTAGGAACTCCTTGTGCTATTTGCAAGGTTTAAAATGTCATATGTTGATGTCGTGTCAATTATAAAAATTTTATGTTGGATGCTGAATGTTAGTGATATGTCGATGACAGTTAAAAAATATCAATAAATATTTATACATTTATATAAATTGTTAGTAATAAATAATTTTGCATCAATCAAACACTTCAAATTTAGAACACAGAAAACTTTTTTTTTCCGGAACATGAAAAATTCCATATCATTTTATTTTCACATAAAACCAAAAAATCACAATTTCATGTTCAAAATATTTCATCAAAACATAGAGGTTTCAAAGAGAAAATAATTATTTTCAATCTCGGTCTATTTTTATTGTGAGTTAGATATCATTTTCAATCTAGTTATTTCATAGAGAAATAGAATTAGGGTTTGTTTGTGTAGATTCATATATATAAACTAACTTTCGGGAGAAGCAAATACAAGGGGTACACTAATTAGTTTAAAAAGGTACCCGACACGACATCTATAAAAAAAAATGTCTTATGTGATTTTCAGATTTATATTGTTGACATGTCGGACCAAATATGATATGTCAGTCGACATGTCATATATAATATGTCAGTCAAATTTCATAAAAATCGAATTTTCCTAAACCCTAAACCCTAAACCCTAAACCCTAAACCCTAAACCCTAAACCCTGTCATGACGGTCGACATTTAAATGACGGTCGACATTTAAAACACGGACTATTTGAGGTTTCCTGCCTGTTGAGGTTTCCTACCTGATGTGTTGATACAATCAGTATTGTTTCATGATGATGAATTAGTTGCTTCAATTGGCAGCTAAGCTGTAGGCCTTTATTTGTATTCTTTATATTTTTCATTTTTCACATGATCTCATTACTCTATCATTGAGCTAATCTTGGACCTATTTTTGGTCTATTCTAGCTTTTTTCTGTTCTTTCTTTCCAATGAGTGCCGTGAGATAGAGAAAAGCTAGTAACCATGTGACACGAATCTTTTGTACTTCTCTTTTTTTCAGTAGAAGACACCAAGGAGGCCACTAACAGTGAGGCTCCCGAGAATAACCCTCAATTCACGACTGTTTACGTTGGAAATCTTGCTCCAGAGGTAAATGATCATTTCTCTTCAGTTAATACCTTTCTTCTTCTTTTTGTGGGCAATGATAATGGATTTACTTCTTCTTTTTGTGCGTAATGATAATGGATTTAAACAGAGATTCCAAATATAAGGCGATTTGCTTTTTCTTTGCCTATGAGTTTGCTGAAACACTAACACTGCATTCTGAACCTTTTCATTGATATTCTTCTGTTGTTCAGACTTGTTCGTAGTGGGTAGCTCTTCAGATAGTTGTTTATAACTTGGCATGTGTTGCAGGTCAGTCAGCTTGATCTTCATCGCCATTTCCATGCACTCGGTGCTGGGTCTATTGAGGAAGTTAGGGTCCAACGTGATAAGGGCTTTGGGTTTGTGAGATATAGTAATCATGCTGAGGCTGCTGCAGTCATTCAAGCTGGGAACGCCCAGAGTTTGTTGTTTGGAAAGCCGATCAAGGTGTGCATTCTCTGTTCTCGCGTCATTACCAACTGTTTTCCATGTCTTGTATTGTATGTAGAGACTAAATTTTAGCAAGTTTTTGTTTCCCCTATAAAATGCATCTTCGCATCCTTATTTGGGATACATCCTTTGGTGTGATCTTTGTCCGTTGTTCCTCCGTTACTTTACAATTTAGTTGTCTGGTTGGTTGATGGCTTTAACGCTTCCATGGTGATTCCAGTGCTCTTGGGGAAGCAAACCAACTCCTCCTGGAACAGCATCAAACCCACTGCCTCCCCCTGCTCCTGCTCCTTTCCCGACTGTTTCCCCTGCTGATCTAATTGCATACCAAAGGCAACTGGCGATGAGCAAGATGGGTGGCATGCAGTTACTGATGCACACTCAAGCTCAACTTCCTCTCAACAAAGGTGGCGTGGGAATGGCCGCTCCTGGGACGAGCCAAGCGATTTATGATGGTGGCTATCAGAATGCAGCAGCTGCACAGCAAATGTACTTTCGCTGAATGATGGGTTCGTGTCCTTAGCCAGGTAAACCCGGATGAGACTGCAATTTACTCCTGTTGAGTGCAGATCTAATTGAAGTTTCAAATGCTCTATAGGTTTTTTTTTTTTTTTGGTTTTCGATTTTTCGCTTTCTTATGTGTGGTGAAATCAATTAGTGCTGTCCTCCATTTATGATGAATGGGAGTTGTATGAAATGTATGGTATTATATCTTGAAACCTGAATTGTTCTCTCGTGTATAACTGAACCTCGCTTTTTTGCTGCCAGTCTCTATGATTTTACTTTTCTTTGTTAAAATGGTATGGATTGTAATTTGATTTTCGTCGTTGCGATCCAGTTGATGGATCGTGACTTGGTGACCATGAATTTCTGTATTCTTGTGAGTTTTGTTTTCTGACAATGTGTTTTTGTTGACAACAGGTTCCTTTGCAGATGTATAACCAGTATCTGATACTAATATTTAGTATTATCTTCGTCACATAAAAAACACAAGGTTGATTTAGATCAGCGATAAAGGTATTCAAGTTATGAATCGTTCTGAGGGATAATTAAATATTATTTTACGTAAAATTATCATAAAACAATAATGATAATTTACATTATATATTTCAATTCTGA
This sequence comes from Drosera spatulata, assembly GCA_035668315.1. NCBI lineage: Eukaryota > Viridiplantae > Streptophyta > Magnoliopsida > Caryophyllales > Droseraceae > Drosera > Drosera spatulata. Next base: position 32,553 of record JAOVYX010014743.1, read on the forward strand.
GTTAGTGATATAATTTTCTACGTCGTTAAAACGAATAACGAAATTTTTCAAAATATACATTGAATAATATAATGATAATACAATGTTATATATTTATTAGACGGAGGGTGTATTAGATTGATACAAGGATATTGACTAGAATTTGATTAGAGAAGGAATGATTGAGCTGTAAATAACCTTTGTTTCAAGCCATGTGGCTAGGGTTTTCAACGAAAATACAAAATTATGCAATCACAGGATGCACCATCGAGTCATATCTAAGCATCAATGAAAAGATTATATATTATTGAGTTATGTATTTTAATCTTAAATCATTGATGTAATCTTCTTAAGTCGTTAAAATGAATAACAAAACTCCTCAAACTATGTATTGAATAGTGCAGTGATGATATAACGTTGTATTTTATGGGACGGAGGGAGTATCATGTTGATAAAGGGTATTGATTAGAAGTTGATCAGTGAAGGAATGGTTGAGCTGTAAATGAGCCATGTGGCCAGGGTTTTCGACAAAAATACAAAATTATGCAATGCACCATCGAGTCAGATCTAAGCATCAATAAAAAGATTATTTATCAGTGATTTTATTTTTATTGATGCTAAAATCACACGTATGTTTCAAAAACTAAAAAATAAAAAAATTACACGTATATTTCATCCTATTCACACCTTATTTTGAAAGACTTTGAGTTATTACTGTATTTATCTTATCCTGAAAGACTTTGAATTATCTCCGTATTATGTATGGATTTGAAGGATATGCGTCATGACACTTATGTGTTTAATTAAAATTTAATGACTGAAATTAAAACAAAATCAATAAATAAATAAGATTAAATTACTTATGTTATAATCTCAACCATTTATTTTTGAATTGTATCTCAACTACTCCTTCCGTCCTATAAAAAACGCAACGTTGGTTTAGATCAATAATAAAATTATTCAAATTATGAATCGTTCACGAAATGATCAAACATCGTTTTACGCGAAATTATCATAAAACAATAATGATAATTTAAATTAAGTACTTCAAGCTTGTGCTATTGACGTAATTTTCTTACGGTATTAAAACGTATAACGAAACTCCTCAAAATACGTGTTGAATAATACAGTGATAATGTAATGTTGTATTTTTATGAGAGGGAGGGAGTATTAAATTTTAGGGTTTAGAAAGTGAGTCATGACATAGATGTGTTTAATAATAAATAAATATTTTATATTAAAATAATACAAATTAATGATTGAAATTGCAATCATATTTTTTAATATTTAATATTTAATTATTTATTTTATATTAAATATAATCATATCATGATACAAATTCATTTTTTCTAAATTTTAACTGTTTATATCATGACACATAGACACATAGAAGTGATAGCGTCACTGTCCAAATCGTGATCTGTCGAAGCCCAGAAATCAAAACCCTACGCGCTCAGCCCCATCGTCTCTGCCCTTCTAGGGTTTAGGATTTTCGAATCCTCATCAATTCTCCCACCGCCGATTCGTTCTCCATCCAATTCGTTCATCAATGGAGGTGGAAATGGAGGCGTCTCCTTCGTCGAGCTTCTTCGACCCCGAAGATCTCAGCACTAGGGCTCAGTTTCGTAGATATGGGTAACTAAACTCACATTATCCGATTCCTCGACTTATACTCATTCTGCTTTGAATTGTCATTATTTTTTATGCGGAGTTTGTCGAGGTAAACTTTGAACCTGAATAGGGTTGAGTGTAACGAACATTGTGTTTATTTTGGCGCAGTCGAGGTATGTTCATGGATAATTAGGGTTTTTGTGGGGAGTTGAGTGGATTGTGAATAGATGGTTGGGTGATGGAGTTGAGTTTATTAGAGTATGGTGAATGGGAAATGGAGTTGATGAGGCGAAGTCGGTTTTGGCGGAAATGGGAGTGTGGGATTAGATTGAATGAGCTAGGCGTTGTGTGTTTGGTTTGTTGTAATGGTTATGTCAGGTCGGGGGAAGAATCTGATGTGAATGAAGAAAGATGGTCCATACTTCGATGAATCATTTGCACGACTCCTGTTTTAAATAATTATATGAATTAAGTGGCAGTTTCTTCATCTGGATCTCTAAAGATCAGTAGTATGTTTTTGATTAATGTGTAATTGGTGGTTTGTTGACAGCGTGCCGTGGTTCTATCGTTGCAGGAAAAGATCAGCTGCTAGCATGTCTCCACAGATAGATACTTCTGCTTTTAAGTTAAGTGATGGGCGGATGAATCCCACATTACTTCTTGAAGATATTAAACAGGAAGTGGAGAGTCTTAGTTATCGTGAAAGTACCCCATTTAGGAGCCATTCTTCTTACAAGAAACGGTCCCCTGATGGTGATGAATTCTCGCCTGCCGGAATCAAAATCGAGTACGATGAGTTGCTTGATGATGGAGAGACAACATTTTCTCTATTTGCATCTCTACTGGAGTCTGCTTTGCAAGGTGCTTTAACTAATGGGTATTATATCATATGTATTAGAATTTGTGTCTTGTAATTTCTTTTCTGTGCATATTCATGCTTAAAGTTGTATTTTGTTCCTTACCAGGTTCGATGTCATTCGCTGACCTAATTTTACAGTTTGAGGAATCATGTCGCAACATTTCAGAGTCCATAAGGTACGTCTACTATTTGTGAAGCTTCAATTGCCATGTTTATGTTTTACTTCACAAAGCAGATGTTTTAGTCTGCTTTCTATTCGTTCTGCATTTTGTGGTGAATTTCTATCATTTAGCCTAACAAGTAGATGGAGTTCATTGCTCATGTTGTCCTTATTGAATTTGACACCATAGAAATGAAAAAGGGAGATCGGGAATATGAGAATTTAGGTGCCATTATTATGTGCACTACTTGAGTCTTGAGCACCAGGATTATGCATATTGCCACTTATGACAATTTGTCAACTCTTTTTTTTTTTTTTTTCTTTCCAATGTAATGATAATGATTGATAATCTTTCTTCGACTCTTCAGGTATGGTCCCAATGGGAGGCATCATATGGAAGACAGATTGATGAGGCAGAACATCCAGATCTTGCTCGATGAGGCTGCTTCTTGGTCACTTCTGTGGTTCCTCTATGGAAAAGGAAATTCTCCTCTCTAGGTTTTTCATTGATATATAAGGAGTTAACCTTCTCTGTATTGTGTTTCTGATATTTTCCCATCTTGTATTCCTTGTCTGCTAATATGATGAGCACGACTAGCTTTTCTGTAGTAGAATATCCAGATATTGAGAAAGTAATTAGTGGAAAAGAAGTCCAATTTCACTGCAAACACAATATTTCTATGGATTAGTTGTTTATCAACTAAGAATTCTTTTTCTATTTATCTTGGTAGGGCTTGAATACTGTTGATAAACTTGGCATAAATTTTAACTTGATATTGTTGAAACAGAAAATAGACTGTCAGATTCACTCACTTTTCCATTTTCTTCTCTATTTTTTCTATTGTTTTCTTTCCCCTTGGAAAATGGAGTTATATCCTGTCTGATTTAGGTTTTTTGTTCGTTGGGATCAGGTTGTGATTTTCTATCAAACTCTGTTCTGTTTCTTTTCTTCAGGAACTGAAGAAATTCCAGAAGATCTTACTCTGGTGATGGACTGTGCTTAGCTGTTATTCTGCTGTACTCATCTTGTACTGGCACTTAAAAGTTTTAATAAGCCACACTTTTTTTTATCACCTTTGTGCAGTCCCCTGCTACCTCACATTTGCTGGCATGCCAGTTTGTCGCGACTGACTTGACAGCTCAGTTGTGCCTCCGAATTGTTCAGTGGTTAGAGGGTTTGGCATCCAAAGCACTTGATTTAGAAAACAAGGTATTCATCTTGTTCTTGATATCATTATATCCTTGCTAGGAGCGTGGATCTCTTTCAAGTTGTATCTTTTGACATATGCATTCTTCATTATAATGGTTTCACTGAATCAACTGGTGGTGATGGCTGTGCGTTGTTTTCATTTGGGCTGTGAAGCAAGATGCTAAGCTGCCTAGTACTGGCTTAAGTGTGGGACGTGATGCTTCTAATGGTTTCACTTCTGAATAAAAAACTTTGATGGGGGCAGGTGCGTGGATCTCACGTTGGTACATATCTCCCTAGTTCTGGAATCTGGCATTATACGCAGAGGCATCTTCAGAAGAGGAGCCGAAATCAAGATACTATACGTCACTTGGATTTTGATGCTCCAACTCGTGAAAATGCACTTCCATTAATTGATGACAGAGTATTGCCTTGAACCTTTCATTTCTTTTGTTTTCCTTTACTCACCATTTGGTTCCTAATTCTTTTCACATTATCTTTGCTTACCTTTTTTAATTCTATCTTTGTTACTCAAGTAATCAAGTAACTATTGTGGTGTTTGTGGAGATTTAGTTTCAATTGTTCTTACTAATTTTGTTAGTCGCTTAGTGTCTAAACTTGTAGCAGTTCGCATCTAAACTGAATGGCATCATCTCCCTAGTTCACCATCTTTTCCATTTTTGGTTTAGTTTTCTATCCTTTCTTGGTGCTTTAACTTTAGGGTTTACCAATATCTCAAATCAGTCTAGTTCTCTTTAGGTTTTCCATCTCTGTAATTCGTTGTCATCTTTATTATAAGTCTCTTTTTATGGGCTGAACAGAAACAAGATGAATGTGTCCTGGAAGATGTTTGGACTCTACTGAGAGCAGGGCGGCTTGAAGAAGCTTGTGATCTGTGTACATCATCTGGACAGGTATCTTTATCACAGAACTTTCACCTTGAAGAGAATTAAATAATCTGAGTCAGTCTCGAATGTATCTGATTTTTTAGTGATGGTATATCAGTCATGGAGAGCTGCTTCTCTCTGTCCCTTTGGTGGATTGGACCTGATTCCTTCTATTGAAGCGCTACAAAAGAATGGGCAGAACAGAACCCTGCAGGCCGTTGAGCTCGAAAGTGGTGCTGGACGTCAATGGCATCTTTGGAAATGGGCGTCATATTGTGCTTCAGAGGTAGGATTCCCTCCTTCAATCAGAAAATATTTTTCCATGTTTCGTTTTTTTTCCCGTATGGATTGTGCATGAGGATGAAAAGGGCTCCAAGTGTAAAGTTTACATCATGCAACATGTGTAACTTTTTGTGATCCTGTGTGCTACCGATGGTAGTAGTTCAATGGTGTATGACCCTGTGATCACTGCAGGAAATCTCTGAAATCTGTTACACATGTTTGTTTGGTGGAGCTTTTCTTCATGCTTAAGCTAAAAGCCTAGGGAAACACTTATCTACGTGTAATAGTTCCTTTAAATAGTTTATCTAATCAATTGCTTCATCCTCTGCTGTCTCTTCTATCTATAAATGTTTTCAGAGAATTGCGGCACAAGAGGACGGGAAATACGAAGCAGCAGTATATGGAGCTTTATGTAGTAACTTAAAGCGCATGCTTCTTGTTTGTACAGATTGGGAGGTAAGTCCCACATCAATTTGTATAGTAATCTTGGACATTAACTTTGCTAAAAGATCGCTATCTTTATGTTTTTGGGTGAGCTGTTATGTCTAAGCTGACCCATTCTTTCTGGTAGAAAGTCATTTGTGGCGCTTTTCCTTTGTATTCTGGCCTTGTCTCAACCTTTTCTTGTATTAAGTTATGTTTGAATTTCATGTGGTCAGAAATTTAGAATTTATTGTGTGCTTCTGAGGATTTCAATTGCGGTTAGAGGACAATTAATTTAATTTGTAGTTGTAGGGCATATAATGTTCTTTGCGTCATTGTTTCATAGTCCGTGAAACCTGGTATGGCTGTATCATAGGCTTCAATTTTGGGGGCATGAATTAGTTTTGGTTTCCTTAATTTTATGTTTGACATTTTTCAGAATAATACTGATGTATAGTGTTTGATGTTATCATCATGCAGTCAGCATGCTGGGCAATCACCAAGTCTTGGTTAGACGTACAGGTGGATTTAGAATTGGTACGCTTGCGCTCTGGGGGGTTGGATCAGCTAAAAGGTTTCGAAGATGCCATAGAATGGAGTCCTAAACAAGGAGGCAGTGCATCTCAGATGGGGAGCCCAGACACTTGGCCTCTGCAAATTTTGAATCAGCAACCTAGAGCTGTTTCATCGCTGCTTCAGAAACTTCATTCTGGGTAATTCATTTGGCCTGCTTCGATGTAGCTTTGCTTTGTGTTTATATGAGCATGCTATGGCATCATATATATTGTGTTTCATGCGTGTTCTAGGGAACTAGTACATGAAGCTGTTGCTCGGGGTTGCAAAGAGCAGCATCGGCAGATTCAGGTAGTAAACTTATCACAATAAGATCTCTGCTCTTGCTATTTTCCAAGTTGAATGATATTATCTAGATTCCCAGGGTACAGATGCGCTTCTACTCGTAACTATCCTAAAAAGTGATTCTCGCAGTTGATCATTCATGTTGTCCTGCTCTCTTCTTTCACTCTCTCTCAGGCAGACTCCAATTTTGTCATTAGACGAGCTCTGGAGTATCCTGGGAATACTTCTGAGCTTTCTTTTATCTCCATAAATGTAATTAATTTCTAATGCTCTAGTTAAAATGTTGCTTGCTTTAGAAGGTTCACTGTCCCCAGCATATTTTGCTTTTTTCAACCGTTTTGAATCTTACTCTTGATTTAGGAGAACAATAAAGCTAAGGTGAATGAAATCATGTCTTGGGGGCCTCGTGGTCATGCCTTGTTTTCCTTGTTTCTTCTTGTACCTGATACCTATTTTACTCTTTAGTCAGGTTTTTGCTATAGTTTTTCTTCTTCTTTTTTTGGGTATATTGGACTGATCTGATTTTGACCAGTCTACAATAATTTATCTATTTTATTTATTATGTTCCATTAGTTTAGACCTGTCCATCTTAACGCTAGTATTTCTTTTCAGATGAATCTAATGTTAGGAGATTTACAACGTCTATTGGAGCTCTTGTGGTCATGGATATCTCCATCAGAAGACAATCAAGACATATATAGGTAAAGCAAACTTCAGGAACATGTTATCTTGATGAAAACAGTGTTAAATCGTTGATAAAGAGGGGACTTGCTTTTGCTTGCTAAAGATGTTCTTTAGGCTGTGCATGAGATTGCTTTCTTTGATCCTGTAAACCACTGCTGTGTTTTGGCATTGAAATTAGATGTGATACTACTTCTCTCTTCCACATATTTTGCGACGTTGTCACTTGTGAACCTGCTGAGACAACTGGACTTATGCCGTGGAAAGATCAAACAATATTTTTTCAAACATAGGTTTTGTGATACACTACCAAAACTTGTATTTGTGCGAATTGGTTAGACCGTTAAGAGTATGATTTTTGTTGCCCCCTTTTATCATCTGCTGGTTATAGATTGCTCCGCTAGATCTCTCATCTCTCTCATGACTTAGTGAACAGAGGCAGTTTAATAGTTAAATCTTAATTAAATTGAATTACATTCTGAGTAAGATATTCGTAACGTCTTATGATATTGATAATATCTGAAGTTCAGTGTGCATGGATTTATTGTTCAGGCATCATGGAGAACCACAGATGATACGGTTTGGAGCACACCTGGTACTAGTGCTTCGGCATTTGTTTGGTGACCAGGTGAATGATATTTTCAAGGAAACCATAACTAATGTTGGTGATCTCATCCTTCAAATGTAAGCATTTCTTGAGCTTGCAATTTTGTTTCAAACATGAAAGCTCGAGGCACACTTTATTCCATGACAAAGGCACAAGGTCATGAGTAGGAGAGTGTAATGCCCCAGTGCAAATGAATTTTGAACTTTTTAGATGGTTCTATGCTCTCCTTTTACATTTTTTAGCCTTTCCAAGTTGGCCTTTGTTTTCTGTATTTTTTGTTCAATGATCCAAAGCCTATAAGTTTTTTAATTTTTTTTTCCCGTTATTTAACTTGATGGCTGCATGTATTTGTCAAGGTACGTGATGTTTCTATTCTCAAAGCAACATGAGGAGTTAGTTGGCATCTATGCATCTCAACTTGCGCATCATCGATGCATTGATCTTTTTGTTCACATGATGGAGCTACGTCTAAATGCCAGGTGAATGCTTGATGCTTGAAATATAATACTTATGGTTCGAATCTTGACTCCCTGTCTCAGTCAATATACCCTCTCGCAAAATACTCTGTCTACTCTATCTTTGTCTCTCTCCTCATGCCCACTCTCTCTCGCTCTTTTTTATTCTATTTTGTATGACTAGATTTGAAGGTTCTTACTGTTTATCTTGCTTCTTGTCAACAGTGTGCATGTTAAATATAAATTATTTACTTCTGCCATGGAGCACCTGCCATTTTCTCCTGACGATGATGATTTGAGGGGAAGCATTGAGGAAATCATGGAGAGGTGTGTATGCTTACGATCAGTAGCTCTCACAATTTTATGGTGCATTATATAAGAAACACTCATTTAGTGTAGCATATTCATTTTTATTTTTATTTTTCGCATAGGGTATTATCCAGATCACGTGAAGCGAAATTAGTCAAGAATGATAAGTCCTCGGATGTTCTTGAACAACGTCGGTTGCAGTCGCTTGAGAAAGCCATGGTAATACAATGGCTTTGCTTTTCTCCTCCCTCTGGAACTGATGATGAGGAAGCTGTTAGTGCCAAGCTTCTTCTCCTAGCACTGATGCATAGGTATTAGATATTCTTGAATGACTTCCCACTAACTGCCATAATTAGTATACTGAGTTTTCAATTCTGGATTTCCGTTTTGCAGCAATATTCTCTTCAGGGAGTTTGCCCTAATGTCCATGTGGAGGATACCAAGAATGCCGATAGGAGCACACAAACTGCTAAGTTTTCTTGCTGAACCCTTGAAACAACCTCCAGAAAATCTTCTCTCTTTTGAGGAGCATGATGTATCTGATTATCTGAAGGAGTTCAAAGACTGGGTGAGTAGTCTGCGCCCCCCCCCCCCTTTTTTTTTTTGGTGGCCATTCATCTAGAAAATCGAGCTATCATTTAAGGTACAAAACTATGCTTATCCTGTCTTTCTTTAACTAGAGTGAGTTCTATTCCTGTGATGCTACATACCGCAACTGGCTAAACATCGAGTTGGGGAATTCTGAAGTTTCTCCCCTTGACCTGTCACTAGAAGAAAGGCAAAGAGCAATTACTACAGCAGAGGAAACTATCAGTTCTGCTCTTTCAGTTCTTCACAGTGAGTGTACTTTGTCTACCTGGAGGCCACATGGTTAAATTTTCTGAAAGCTTGTATACAATTACAACCTTTGAACTCCCATCTTTTCAATCTTATTTCTACTTCCTCATTGTCTCCCTCAAGAAAACATTATGATCATCCATTCGCCAAATAGTAAACGCCACCATACTCCCTCTTGCACATCTTGTTTGCAACGACAAGCTCATTTGTTGATACCATACTTCCTCCTCTTTTGCTCAGGAAAGGAAAATCTCTGGTTGCTTCCAACTGAGGATCGCATATATGAGAACGCAGAAGTTCCAGAACCAGTGTTTATTGAATTGCATGCTACAGCTATTCTGTGCTTGCCTTCTGGCGAATGCATATCTCCAGATGCCACCCTATGTGCAACTCTGATGAGTGCCCTTTGTTCCTCAGTGACCGAGGAAGTTGTCTCAAACCGCCAATTAATGGTATGACAAACCATTACCTTCAAAATCAAATTTACCATCTTTTCCCATCATGGCACCTAATAGATATGATTTTCACCACCAAAGCTCATGTTTGAGATCTGGGTCTGTTGCTTCTTGTTTTTGTTCCAGTATTGATTAATCTTGTTGAAGAAGGTTTTATATCCCTGAATCACAGAAGTGATGCCTGTATGCCTAATAAGGCAGTTCACTCAGAAATTTTAAGTTGCTGGGTGGTTCAGTTTGCTGATGCGATGATACTTGTTTTATGATATATGCTGCGTATAACGTTGTCTTGCTCTGTTACTCATGATAGAACTATATGATGTGGGCAGGTGAATGTGGTGGTTTCCTCGAAGGATAGTAACTGCATCGAGGTGGTACTTCGTTGTCTGGCTACAGAAGGTGATGGGCTTGGACCTCATGAACTTGGTGATGGTGGCATTCTTGCAGCTGCCCTTGCTGCTGGGTTCAAAGGTAAGGATCACCCTTGAGAGTCCATAGTTACTGAGGACATTTTTTTAACATGAATAGCTTGTAATGCCTTACACAACTATTTACACGATTTACATGGCCAATTACATGCAACTTAATCAACATGGATAGTGCAAAAAAAAAAAAAAAAAAAAAAAGGAATTAAAAAAAAAAGAAGAAAAAAAGGCCTACACTGCTGCAGTGCTGCTAAACGACTGACGAATGGGACGGAAGTCTCCCGTGGCAGTAGCCTAAAAGAGTGATAATCTTGGTCCAACTCAAGCATGCTCAAGAACTAGCGACGTACGGGGGTAAAATTCCCTTTAAATTAATCGTTTCTCATACACGACCTCTCTTGTTGAATACACCTAGTATCATCCTGGATGGACGGCATGCGTTTCGGTGTAGTTCGCCGGTTCACTCGTTAGCCTACCGACTATGACCAATGGTTTCTTGATCATGAGTCATGGCTCTCTTAAGCTTAAGTTCTTTCTCAATCTGGATACACAATTTTTTGCAAGGCTGGTCCTGAGTTTTCATCCTAGCTTTCTTAATGGCCCTTCCGGGAATTCTGATTTATAGTATTTGATGTAGGTGAACTTGCTAGATTTCAAGCCGGAGTTATGATGGACATTTCAAGATTAGATGCTTGGTATTCAGACTTGGAAGGGTCTATCGAAGGCCCAGCTACTTATATTGTGCGAGGCCTTTGTCGGAGATGCTGCCTTCCAGAACTTATTCTGCGTTGTATGCAGGTAATTTTCTGAGAAGAAATTTCTATGTGAATTCTTGAGTTTGCCGTTAGATTCTCAAACTCAATATTCCGCTAACTATTGTGAAGAACATGTTTAAGTGCAATATTGAGGGATTGTTGATTGAGCATAATGTTCATCTCTCTTCCGTGCCTTGGATGAGTGGGAGAGATCAGTCGCATGGAGATGACGATTTGCTTATCTTCGAATATATCCAATAACTTTCTGTATCGACCTGTTTTCCAGTTAAGAATGATTGAATCGATAAACTGGTTTTTTATATATATATATGAATCAACCTATTTGGTTCCTTTTGCAGGTGTCTGTCTCGTTGGTGGAGATGGGTAAGTTACCTGAAAGGCATGATGAGTTGATCGAACTAGTCGCTTGTCCAGAAACAGGTTTCCTGCACTTGTTTACTCAACAGCAACTGCAGGTTAGTGCAAGGCTATTCTGATCTCAGCTGAAGTTGTGGATCTTGGGGGGGGGGGAGAAGATCAATTATACTCATCTTTACTGTTGTGTCGATTCGGCATGCTTGTATCTACTGGTAATCCATGTTGCTGCTGACCTGGTTTTTCTTTCTTTTTCTCCAGGAATTTTTGTTGTTCGAGAGGGAGTACTCGATACAAGCGATGGGGCAACAAGAGGGAGCTTCCTGATTTAGATTCAGTTGGACATTAGAGAGATGGGGCGGATCAGGTGATACTTGCGGTAGAGGTGAATCGTTAGATGAGTTGTAGCCTTGAAAGTTCTGCATTTCCATTTTAAAAATCGGGTGCAGCACCAGAGTTTCATTGGTAACTTATGCTGTGCTAGGCGGATGGACTGTCGTCAACACCTGAGGATTACGGAATAGGATGTGTTATTTATATTGTCTGAGGAGATGAGATGCTTATTTGAAAGCTTCTCATGCCACCGGGTTTAAAGTCGAAGGTTATGCAAGTGCTTGTTACTCTAACTGAATTTTACTCGCTTAGTTTAATTTAATTATTTGTTGGGCTGGTGTTAACACTCTTTGTTTGTGTCCCCTACAATGATACTCCTTCCGGTTTAAAAAGATTGTATTATTTTGATCTGGTATTTATGACGATAGAAGATTTGATTGATATTATGGGATAATTAAACGTTGTTTTTTTAAAAAATCTTATGAAATATTAATGATAATAAACGTTACGTATTATAACTGTGGATTAGAATGTTGGATAATTAAGTGACAGCATGTATAGAAGATGAATATAAACGAAATGATTATGTTAAGGTGGATGTGTGGACATATAAGAATAGATAGAATACGAAATGAAGTTATCAGACGAAAAGTGGGTGTGATTCTAATAGAAAATAAAATGAGGAAATCACGACTAAGATAGTATGGTCATATGAAACACAGGTCAGTCATAATTTCTGTTAGAAAATGTGAACCTTGGAAGTTAACACATGTCAAAAGAGGATGAGATAGACCTAAAAAAACCATGAGAGAAATTTTGAAACATGATATGGCCTATTATAATCTTACAGAAGATGATGTACATGATAGATTGAAATGGCGTCATTGTATTCATATAGCCGATCTCACTTGATGGTATAAAAGTTTGATTTGTTGTTGTATTACAACTGTGGATCAATAGAAAATTTAAATCGTGTCATTTAGATAAATAACGAAATTTCTCAAATTATATGTTGAATAGTATAAAAAAAAGAAACAATACAATAATTATGAGATAAATTATGGGACGGAAGTAATATATATCAGTGGGGGTGGTATAAAGCATGTTTGATGCAGATGGACGATAACCATCTATTGCTTCCTGCATCATCTTGATTTTTCAGTTTACCAGAGCATTTTACTCCATATGTTTTAGATGTGAAGTTCTGTAATGGTGAATATTATTTGCATTGTTACTTTCTTCTTATCAAACCAGCCCAAAGTCACATAGAAAGGATATAAAAAAGTGAAAAACTGTCACCAACTTTATTGACGATTATACACTTGAATGGAAAAGCAGTGTCAACATAATAACACTTGTTAGTATCTGGTGTTATATTCGAACATGTTCCGTCCATTGTCAGGAGAAGTTGTTGGTTCACTTCTGCTCTATTTAAAGAGTCAACAACTATCATAGCTTTAAACACATCTTTGCTTTTTGGGAGAATAAAATCTATCCTAAACTTTTGTTCTATCATGTTTCTTTCATACTTCGGCTTAATTAAAAATACGATCAAAAAATAATAATGAAATTTGAATGGCGAATGGTTGCTTTTAGTTTTTTTTTTTTTTTTTTTTTTTGGTGTGGTTTAATTTCATCACTTTTATATATGTGTTTTTTTTTTATAATCTCTATTATAATTTAATATTTAATTACATATTTATATTTGTATCATTAATCTTTAATAACCCATAAGTTTTATGTTGTTGAATTTAGTCAACAAATATGATATTATAAATAAGACTGAAAACAATAACATGAGCTACATTACAATGTGCACTAAAAAAAGCAAAAAACCACGCATACATGTTGTAATTTAACACCTTGTGTTATTGCCACAACTATGGCAGAGTTCACCTAAAGCATGGAAAAGGACCTTTCAGGTTTGGTTCTGACGCAATTCCTGGTGATATCTTTGATGCTTGGACATCCGGCGAGTGCCATTGCGAGTTCCAGTTCATCTTTCAACATGTTCATGACTCGCTTCAAGCCATGCTCTCCGTTTACCGCCAAACCATATATCACAGGTCTTCCAACCTGAGGCGACACATCATATGATGTCCATATACTAGCACTAACAGTGGGTCGTAAGAGAACTCGATCATTTCAACTTTTTAATTAGACTGCGTCGTATTATTAGCAATGGATCAATTTTGCATAGTAATCGCTAAGGTACTTACAAGTACAGCTTTGGCTCCAAGAGCTAAAGCTTTGAATATGTCTGTGCCTCGTCTTATTCCTCCATCTAAGAGAACAGGAATCTTCCCTCCAACAGCGGAAACCACCTGCAATGTTGGTGGAGGGATAAAGTTCACAGATTTCACAGTATAGGCTTGTTCTTTCAACTCACAGGATAAGCTCATACAAATCACAGTTCTAATATCCGACGAGAAATTACATACTAACACGAGGTCTAGCTTAAAATCCCAGTAGATCATTTAAACCAACCCACAGTTAGACTGGGTTCCCTACAGGAAAATAGAAGTGCACATCAAGGGGAAGAGCACTGTGTCGAAAGGCGGGGAAGTATACTAACTGAAATCTGAGGGAAGGACAGAACCAATACCTCTTCAAGAACAGATATAGTGGCAGGGACGAAGTCAAGTTGTCGAGCTCCATGATTCGAAACTATAATTCCATCTACTCCAACTTCTACCGCTTTCCATGCTGCCAGTAGTAATGCATAGATTAAAAACAACATCGAAATTGTTAAAAACTAACACATTGAAACTAATAGGAGGACTTGGGAAAATCATTTACCATCTTCTCCGGTGAGTACTCCTTTGATCAGAATTGGCAATTTTGTGATGGACCTTAACCAACCAATATCCTGATATTTTCGCAGATAACCAGTCAAACAACAGATATAATTGATTCACTATCATCATCATTTTCAATTATCATACATCAAGGATGCAATATTCTGTCTATAAACGCTAATTATACTAATTTCAAGCTCCATACCTTCCAGCATAAAGAAGAATCAAACGCTCTCAATGCTAAAGCTTCAACCCCTGAGCCTTCATCCTAGACACGAAATTTAGAAACAGCATAAGGGGAAATTTTATCTCACATTGGAAACTTCAGTGATGTGTACCGGTAAAGAGTAGGAACAATGGTATCAACTCACAGTGGAAACTTCAGTTGACACCAGACCGTCAAAGTTTTTCAGCTGAGGTGAAATCATCCTGCATAATTTAATTATAACAAGGGCAGGCTTATGATGTGGTGCTGAAAGAGCGCTGGTAGATACTGTTGTCAGAGCTGTGGAAAAAAACTTCATTACAAGCGCGATATTCAACACGACACTTATGACCTTGAACTGATACAAAACGGCCAACTCAACCTACTACTAGATGCATAACAAAGTTGCATATGGCTGACTTTGAGACTCTGATCGTTAAACCTCAGGCATACACTTGAACGGCCTTTTTTTTCAACCCTATGTTTCAGAACTTCAATTAGACAAAGGCTTCTTTTCTAAAACTGAAAATAGCTATATCTAGCATTCTAGGACTTGTCTAGAAGCATAACTATGAAAGAGATTCCTCACTTGTTTTTGATATCTGCTTCCCTTCTGCCAAGTCTTGGTGTGTCAACAGTCAAGACTATAGCCTTGTATCCACTTCTTTCTGCTCTCTGAACTAGGGACGCTGATACCTCCCTCTTCTTGAAAACCTTTTCACGAGGAGAAAAAATGATTTTGAGACTTATATCATTGGCTAAACCAACACTTCCTTACATTGATACTAATCGTTGAACAGCGAGAGAAGAGATGAATTTACATATAGCTGAAGGAACCGCACACCGTTGCAGCAGGAAGCAACCTCTTCTATGGTGCAGGTAGACATGAAGGATAGAACCTGGAATAAAATTCATCAATACTGAAGCACCAAATACTTAGATCAATTCATCGACGTAAGTTCATAGGTAATAACCATTATCGTTTCGCATGCCGCTGCTGCCTTAGCAGTGGCTATTTCTCCTGCAGTGAACACAAAAAGTAAAATCGGAATCAGAGCAAGGAACAATCTCAATGACAAAAGGTGATTTAGCAATTGAGATTCTTACCCTCAGGATGTGCGAGTTTATGCATTGCGGTTGGAGCAATCAATATTGGTGCTGACAGCTTATGTCCCAATAGAGTTGTTGACATATTGATGCGACTCACATCAACGAGAACTCTAGGATGGATCCTAATGATATCGAAAATGATATGTTGAGATGAGCGATGCACTTATGAAATCAATCACATAAACCACGAAAACTCTTACGTGATTCTAGAGAATGCTTCCACGTTGTCCCTCAGTGTGTACTGGTCCTCGGCGCCGCTAGTGTAGAAGTCATAGTACATTTTGGGAAGGACTTTCCTAGCCAACTCTTGGTACTCATTCACGTTAACTGGTTCTGCCGCCATTTTTCCTGATAGGCCAACAGCAACCCTGATTATCGAGCACTTGAGGTATTCAAGGATCTAACACGGAATACAGAAGCTAATAGATCATAACACAACAAGTCAAGAACCATGATGGGTCTTCTACCATCTGTTCGAACTCCTGCTAGAACTGGTTTCTCTCTATACAATAACTACAACAAAGACGAAGACGACGACCTACACAAAATCTTTCAAGATTTCTCACCTTCACAAGAAGTGCTAGCACAAGAAGAGGTTTGCTCTTGTTCTTCCTCTGGAGATTTTCTTCCGAAGAGTTCACTCTTTCTCTTTCTTTCGTTCTTTCTTCCTTTCATCTTTTTGTCTTTTCTTTTTTCACTTGTTTGTTTCTTCTTGTGTGCAAGGTGTCAAAGCACACAAACCCTTTGTGGTTGAACCGGTCCCGCTTTGTCTTTTGTGTTTTTAGTCAACTATGCTTTCCTCAGTGAATTTCTGACTTGATAAGTACTAACAAGTGTACATCAATCATCCTTTAACTAGAGAAAAATTCAGGGTGACGAGTTCTCAAAATATTATCGCATTAGAAATTCACCCTCTTATTGCTTGATCTAAGACAGTTATCAACACAATAGGTGGATCGCATCGGCAGAGTAAATCAAAAGATAAGAGTAAATGATTCTAAGATCGTGCTTAAATGTGTTTGTCCTAAACTAATGCTCCTGTTGCAGACTTTTACTCGATAGTGGCAATTAGATCAGCCACACAAATCCATTATGTAGTCAATATAAGTGTTAACCCAAAACCCGGAACATTGCTTAGCAGTTGGTTGATTCATAAGAAGCGAGTTCCAATCACAAAAGGTTACAAAAAATCGAGCTTAACTCAAATGGTGATTGGTCTCACTTGCTCTTGCTTTCCCTTGCATCCATGTTGATTCATCCTCAAAACAGCAACGGTGGTTGCATCAATGACCGAGCTCAGGCGACTACATGTAGTATCTGTGGTTACTAGTGAACCTTATCGGCTAATAACATTCTGCGTCGAAGAGACATTTGACTCGTGCAGATACTTGCATTGATCCCCATAATAACACCTGCCTCGAGCATAGTACCTACATATCACATGCTTCTGTTGTGCATGGTGATACGGTCTTTGGGTGTTACCATGATATCTATTCGGGCTAACCCGTGCTGCGCATAAGTCACCACTATCCCTTTGGTTAATTCCCCATGAGCTCCTGTGATCAGTGGGGGCAGTGTCTGTGTAATGATGCTGATGGTAAGTCCGAGACACCAATGGGCGCTGTTGAGCATTACTCGCTGCAGGACACCTATTGTCACGTAAGGGAGACGAGGCCTGCTGATGATGAAGTCTGCTAAAATATGAAATCTCCATTGAGTGCCGTTCAAGATGAGGCTGGTGCAACTTTGGACTAACAGGTCTGAAGTGAAGCGGAGGAGCAGGCTGGTGCAAGTTTGGACCGATGGGTCTAAAGTAGAATGGAGAAGCTGGCCTCTGAGTGAACTGGGAGTTTGGCGTTGCCCGCGAGCTTCGTGGAAAAGATTCAGACCCAGAGTTGGATGGAGGTATATTCTCCTTGGATGAATGCAGCGGCTGATGACTTTGCCCCTTACTAGTCTTCTTTTGGCATCCTCTCTGTTCTTCTTCCTTCAGTATCCTGAAAGATTGTGATCAGTTTGTCATTGAGAGGACAGTGATAGTGATACAATCCGGCAGCCACAGAATTATCACTGGTTATACCTGTTTGCACGAAGTGCTTTTCGTGCTTCCTTTTCCTGGATTCGGGCCTCTCTGTCCGAGCGAGCAACTTGACCTCTATTGTGCTTTTCTTGCAAAATCTTCTGTCGTGCAGCTCCATCGTCCCATTTCTGATGTCATTGTGGTAGACAGTGTTAGCTGATAGCTAATCAACTCTCGTTTAATAGACAGTGAAGGGTTTGATTACTAACCATCCTCATCGTCTTCAACCTGTAGAGATTTCTTCCTTTGATTAGCAGAGGATGGAGTGGTGGCAGTGGCTTGTCCCCCTTGCTCCACAGAACCTCGATCTGCAAGTTCATCAACAACGCATAATGACGTTAGAAACTTAGAATTACAATGAAGATCCTTGTAGCCATTGTCATCTCTTCTGAGTCACGATCCATTGAGGCTTACCGTAAACGTATGTTGTTGCTTTGCTGCGCCGTAGCTCTCTTTCACGATCCGCCCTGCTACTATCCTTTTACCACATGGAGGACCAAACCTCCTTGACCTAGAATGACAGTTGCATTAGCTAAAAAGAATCACTATAACCCTGAATAGCAGCTAATTGTCTCCAAAAGCTGTTAGACCCATGAAGTTACAGCATAATTAGCCAGAAAGAAGCCATTACCCCTCATAAACAGTTTGCTCAAACATGACAACGTCACCTGTGCACGCATCACCTGCACGATGACACTTACTACACAGTCAGAGCACCCAAGCGCAACCATTAAGTGTATCTCAGTGGCCACAATAATGGAAAAGGAGTAAAGTATGAACCTACCTTTGCAATTTATCACAAAACCTGATGTTGGATACTTCTCCTCCCCTTTACCATTTAGAATCCTGAAATGGAAATCATAAAAAGCTAATCAAAAGACGGAAATTCACCACAAACACGACAAAGAAAGGGCTCCTGGAAGGGATAAGGATATGCACTCTTGATGCTCCTTGATCCGCTGAACGAGTACATCTTTCTTCCCAGTCCTCCTCAAGCCATGTTCCTTTATGTACAATTTGCATTGATCTACTTTCAGCTTCTCCACCTGCCCCGCTGCGACACATGAAGATATATATTCAATACAGGAATGTTTTTTCAATACGACTTTGGCATGGTGACTCAGGAAACTATTGGGCGACCACCGTTTCACTGTTTCTTTCAGCTCACTGGTTTGATAGCCCTAAAAAGTGTTAGGGGTGGGGTGGCACTCTAGAGATCGATTAAATAGCGCAGCTAATCATCATCCCGTGATTGGAGGTCTAGACCCAATCGGATAAGGGCGAGGAAACATAGCGTTCCATATTATCAGGCATTTTACTATGTCTTGAATCTCGATCATCAGCAACCATATGGGAGTAACTAGCACTCCTAAACCTATAACGATGATCCAAAATGTTTCTTTGCAACAACCTTCTACACGATTCATAAAACGACCGAAAAACAAACAAACGTAAAGCACAAACCATCAATCATCTGTCGGATCAGCTCCGAGATATCGGCCTTCTCAGCATCCCCCGTTTTCTTCCCCTCTTTGTCCTTCTCATCATTCCTAACTCCAATCTCTTTCCGATCTCTACACAATAACAAATGATACGCATCAGCTCGCGAGTAACTCTACATAAAAAAAAATCAAAAAAAATCGACGATAAATGAACCGAAGAAGCAAATCCGACAACCTAGGCTTGGATGTCTTGTTTCTCCCAATCGACAGATTCGATAGCCTGCGTAGAGTCCTCTCAACAAGAGCGCTGTACGTCGGATCATTCTCCTCCGAGTCATCATCGGAATCCAAATCTTCGAAACTGGAGTCGTCGGTTTCTGAGTATTCTTCTTCTTCTTGTTCTGATTCGAGTCCATCGGTTCCTTGCTCTTCGATCGCCATCGTTAGGGTTTGGTGCTGCGAGGAAGACGATCCAGTTCAGATCCAAAATGGGTGATCGCCGCCGGCGAGGGTTTCAAAATTTGAAACGAGAGGTTTTTGAACGTTAGAGAGTATCAACGGCAGCAATTTTTTTTTATCTGTTGTGATCTGAAAGGGTTTTCAAGTCAAGGGCGTGTCAGTGAGATGACTCGACGGAGGATTTCACTAGGCTCGATGGATGATTTTGTACTCCTGTAATCGATACTCTGTCAGTTCTGTAATTTGAGTATTTGACGATATCTGTCGCAGTTTCTTTTTCTCCTGCTTCTAAACCGTATCGAACATTAATACTTACAAAACCGAAGATGTAACCAACTAAGTCAACACGTATTGATGTAAAGTTTGATATGTGTGTAATGATGATCAAACGTAATTTTTTTATAAATTTATTGTGAAACATTATGATTTGATATGAAAATGAAACTTATATTTACATATATAGAATAATATAAAATACGCATATGTTATATTGTCTCCGTCCCAAAATAATTATAATGGTACGTATTTCAAAACGTTTTGTTTTTATTCTTAACGATATCAGAAAAATCTTAAACTGGTTCAGGATTAAAGTTTACAACTTAATCTATCATTAGTGTTTCACAATCTTTTTATAAAAAATAACATTTGATCGTATTAAATTAAATCTTAAATTACGTATCGTTATATTATTTTGAAATAGTGAGAATATCTTTTATAAAACCATGGAGTATAACCCTAGATATGTTTGATAAAATTCTGGTCTTGGTTCCGTTCATACATCTGGGAATGCGATCTCAAAGTGGTGTCTTTTCTTCTGGAGTATATTTTTCGAGTCCCATATACTCCGAGTCCCATTGGGAAGAGGAACAGACATTATTAACATCGACTACACATTCTCCCAGTTAATCGTACGGTTCGGTTCATTGATTACTGCATTCGCCGCCCTTATGAATTACTATCAAGGAGGCCGTCACCGGAGCTCCGGCCCGCGCGGCGGAAGAGGAGGAGTTCGATGGTCCCCGCGCAACGCTGATGATCCTCCCACTCCTGTAAGCAGTTCTCTCTAAACAACACCCCCCCCCCCCCAAAAAAAATTTTTTTTTTTGATTCATTTACTATGTAGTATTTGAATTGGGATTCGAATCATCAGATAAGTCATGAAAGTCTTATGATGGAGAACTCGTTGGAAGGGTCTGATGATCTCGGACAGTCAAGCATTTCTCATTTGGAGGATGAAGTCATGAAGAAACCCCAGGCAATGAAACTTCTCGGAGCATGAGTGCAAGATATCAGTATGATATTTGCCCACCAAAGACTCGTAGTACTACTTTCACATTGAAACCATCCTTGCTAGAAAAGAACAGGGCGATGCGGAGTGTTGTGAAGAGATCCATGGAAGGCCCAAAAGGACAGGTGTTGAGATCTGGGATGGTTCTGCTACAGAATTACATTTCAATAGCTGAACAGGTATCGTCCCCCTCTTTCGGCATGGATGCAGAAAAATTAATCCTCTTGTGAACTGAAGAGGTACTGCTGATCCTCTTGTGATTGCAGGTGAAGATTGTCAAAACATGTCGTGCGCTTGGTATGGGACAAGGGGGTTTCTACCAACCAGGATACCGCGATGGAGCAAAGCTAAATTTACACATGATGTGCCTTGGGAAAAATTGGGACCCTGAGGAGAGAAACTATGGCAGCATTCGATCTATCGATGGCACCAAGCCTCCGGCAATTCCGCAGGATTTTATTCAGTTGGTTAAGAAGGCAATGAAGTCGTTGCATGAGGTGATGTCTGAAGGGTCTGGTGTTAGAAATGCGGTGAATATACTACCAAATGTGTCACCGGACATCTGTCTAGTAAATTTTTATTCAACAAGTGGGAAACTCGGCCTGCATCAGGTACCAACACGAGCCAGTTTGAGCTTAAATTTTTGGGACTATTATGGATAACAAATTGTAGAAGCATATTATGGTCCCTTTTCTTGGGAAACATTCCTCATTTATCTGTCCCTTTTCTTTTATTTCATGATCGTGACGAGAGCCGAGACAGTCTTGATAAAGGAACACCCGTTGTTTCTTTCTCAATCGGCGACTCAGCCGAGTTCTTCTATGGTGATCAGAGGGACATTGAGAAGGCAGAGAAAGTCGTGCTGGAATCTGGAGATGTTCTGATAGTTGGTGGCAAATCTAGACATGTCTTTCATGCAGTTGCTACTGTTATCCCAAACAGTGCTCCTAAAATGTTGGTTGATGAAACAAATCTCCGACCAGGTCGGTTGAATCTTACATTTATACAGTATTGATTTCCTCATGAATTGCTTCTGGTCGTGGTCCTTTAAATCTGAAGGATCGTGTGTTTTTGAAGTGCTTACTAATATTAGGGAAACGATGCTAAGAGTTGATATGTGCTCAGTGGACTAGTGGAGTTCATCAACTCTGGTTTTTGTACATGGTGTGAAACTCTGGTTCAAGTATAAGATTATATTGGGCAAGCTATTTTCTTCGTCTCTTTTGGTACCTATTGAGTTTTTATAGGGAATTGATACTTTGTGTTCAACATTCAAAAAACATGTTGGGAGTAATTCTTCATAGCTTAGAGTGAGAGCAGTAAATGACTAAACGTTGCTGTGAAAATATCAGTGTTAAGCTCTGTGAAAATCCGACTTATACGAATTTGTTCTTGTACATGGTTTAAAACTCTCGAGTTCAAGTATAAAATGATCAATAGTTGTATGTTGGAGAAGTGTTGTTATCAACACCTCTCGGGATACCCTCCGTATCAGAATCCTGAACTTTTGTCTCTTCATCCGTGATCTGATCTTCCCTCAAGAGCTGATGCAACAGAGTTGACATGAGCAAGCAAGCAAGCGTATACCTTCTTCTTCAGCTGGGAAACGTTGGCTGATAGCTCGTCATCTTCGATATCTTGACTCATATTCACTTTGTCCAACCAATCATTTGCCTGCTTCAACTGAGACAATGTGGCTGCTATCCGGGTATCCAACTCCAGCTTCTTTTTCGCCGAGGATGAATCCTTGCTCTTCTTGTCTTGGGAGCCCATCAGGAAAGTGGCATCAAGTGCTTCATCCAAGAACTTGAAGAACCAAGACTCTGTTTCCTTGAGTAGCTTTTCCCTTAGTTCTTTGATCTCTTTCGTGCCTTCTCCTATCGCCCACTCTAATCTGTCATTCTCAGTCAATTCCCTTGATGACTTTCTGGATTTCGATGAATCCGACTTATAGGTTCCGCTGCCATTTACTTGGGATCCAGCTGTGCTGCAGTTCTCTTTGCTTACTGATGATACATTATCGGGGAAATCAAGTGATTTATCGTCGGAGGGATTTGAGAAACTTGGTTCTTCGATGAGACGGTACAGGGAGAAGAATTTGGGGAGATAGAGATCAGGATGAGCAGGCGAAGCAGAGGAGCATAGATCCGCGAACATGCTGGAAAAAGAGCAGTATGTTAAGTTCAAGAGGCATTATATATTTGGTACTTTTGAGATCAGAGTTTGGCAATGTTAATGAGAAAAATGAACGCACTCTATACTTCTCACGAAAATGGAAGCTGCACCGGCTTCTTTTTTAGCTTCGGTTGCTATTAATGAAGCTAGGTTTCTTCTTCTAAGCATTCCCTTGAAAAGATTCCGAGATCAACATCAGAAACAGAAGAAATAGAAGTTCAATGCTAAGCAAGCTAGAATTACCATTGTTCAGAAGATCAACAGAAGATATACCATCCTTTTTGCTAGATGATAACGCTAGCAACTTGATGAAGCTAAGAGTAACTTGTACCTTACCAGCCTTGACAACTACGGGAGAAAGAGAGTTCCATGAAGCTAGCTCAGAAACTTGAACACTCTCTTTGTCGTTGGGCAAACTATTTGCATTGATGTTTCCTGGTTTACTTGTGCGCTTCGGCGGCCTGCTCTTCAGATATAGCGGCGGAATCTCTTTGGTGTTAGATGCATTAAGCACGGAGTCATCTTTTTCTTGTTTGCTTATTCGTCGCGGTCTCCCGCTCCTTGCAGTTGCTGATATCTCTTTGGTGCTAGGCTCAGTAGCACCCACCTTTGATGAAGAGACTCCATGAGGAATAACACGTGAAGGAGTCATTGCCCAAACCTGAAATCAACTTATGTCAATTGTTATATCTGTACCACATGTAAGAATAAAATAGTCGACGACTTGTTCGTGAATCACGGGGCAAGTATACTGAGAAGGATCCTCTGCGCTTGCTAAGATGTGTGAAAAGTAGAGCTACTGCACAGGACTTGGCTAACCATACCTGAGCTTTGGGCTCTTGCTGCTTGACTCTTGTGTTCTTTCCACTTCCATTACCCTCGCCGTCGCTGTTCCTGCCAACACTGCTTGTATCACTGGTACTGATCCTCGGGTTAGAAGACAGAACCCGGTCCAAGTACCTTGATGCTACTGACGATTTCTCTTCCTTGATAATGAACTTCTGCTCCCTTGAGCTCCCGTCCTTGGCATCCAGTGACTCTTTCGGCCCCTGATCTGCCTCAAACTCAACTTTAGAGTGAGATTCTGAGGGATCTAGCATTTGCATCAGATCTTTAGGATTCCCAATGAATGGATTTCGCCCGGCAACAGGTCTAACCCCAACCAGTACAGGAACTGGCGTACCGGGCTCCATCCTTTCAACATAGAAGAACTGTCCAAGTTTAAGCTTGTTGTTCAGGATGAGTTCATCGTCATCCTTGGATAGCGAGACATAGGTTGAGTGAGAGGAATCCGAGACTTTGAGGAAGAATCCATGGTCTGGCCACAATTCTTCTCCGCTTAGTGCTGGGACGATGCTTATTACTTGCAGGAGGACAGAGCGGTATTCCCCAAGAACCTTCACATTAGAATCCATGCTTTGCAGGAGCTTGAGTAGCACTCCAGGCATAAGCGATGCCATTCTTAATATTCTGAGCCGGTCCTGTTATCTGTTTCTATTTCAGTAACCTTTTTCGCCGGGTCAGTGACTGAATTCTGAACCTTCAGTGTCCCAAAGGATAAAGCATCAGGTTTTGCAGATTCTAATAACATGATCTACAGCTGCGTAGCAATTAGCCAAGTCACAATATTTTCATCAAGAACACAACTGATGCAGGAATAACCATTACCACTACTATCAAGATCAAGGAATCTATAGACTAATCATTTCAGAACTCGAATCCTTACCGTTCAAACTGGGACGAAGATGATTTCAAAGCATAGAAAGTTCCATTGCGAACATGATCATCGCAACAGAGAATCAAGACGGAGGAAATGGGTGGCTGACTAAGTAACCTGAAAGACTGGGAAACAAAGAGAACAGCCAACAAGAACAACATGGGCACAAGTCAAAAGCCTCAAAGAATAGAACTGACTGAGTCTCTCATTGAGAAATCCTCACAAACAGCTGGTATAATGCCAGCAATAGAAATCATAGAAATGATGAAACCATCATAGAAATGATGAAAGGTTTTGATCATGGGAACCTCTCCTTCTAACTTTGCATGCCAGGCACTTAACCACCACCCTCCCTTCACTTGCTTCTCAAGCAATGAGAATTACAACTTTTACCTGATCTAAATAGTTATCAGGTTCTTTTAAGGGATCTGATCTTCTTTAAGCATTCACATCTTCTACATATCAAACTATAGCAATCAAGATATTTTTGTTATAGATAAAATATATAGAATAATAAAGACTGTTTCTCAGATTCATGATAAAATATACTACCTCCGTCTCAAAATAATTATATTGTTTTGTCATTTTGTTATGTCCTAAATTGTTTGTAACGTTTTCATTTTTAGAAAGAATTGTGTGGTTATGAATTAAAAAAGATGAGAAGAGAAAGATTATATGGTTGAGAATTGAAATTGAAAAAAAAAAGATAAATCTAAATTTACGTACATAAAATAAATGTTCTGTGATTTATGTCATGTGACGGGGAGTAAGAGGATAGGCCTCACATATTGAAGAATATACCAATCTACCCTTTGGTTTTAATAACATGGGCAATGTGGGGATTGAGTCTTTGATCCATCAATTGTTGCTCTTTCCCTTTCAAGAGATAGGGGAAGAAGCCATCTGAAAAGCAAGTGGGTAGTGACATACACTCTGATTACAGTTTCCTTCCTTATCACTCCTGTCAAGTTATCAGTTTCTGAGATTGAAACTCAATACCTTTGTCTAAGTACCACGGTTAAACTTTTGTTACTGCTGGCATCGCCGCCAAACGTTCTCTGGATGAGCATTTGGGAAACAAGACAAGCCACATATTAAGTGTTTATCACAAAACATACAGTAGAATCAGGACGATTTCATTAACGAGCCGAGCCATAATCCGAAGGCTGATTCGTTCAACCAGAACTGGTAGTGCGAAGTCATATACTTCAGAAAAATGCTATGGTGGCCTAAAATTCCGCTTCTACATCATACCGATAAAACATAATTACCACAAACAAATATTCGTTTACAAAATTAAATTACTTGATGGAGAACCAAGATGCTGATAGCTCCAATCGCAGTCGAGAAAGAGAGTAAGAATATAGACATGCATTCCACTTTCCCAGCATTTGATATCTTCTCAAGCTATCAAATGCTAATGAAATTAAACCATGAAATAGTCGAAAAGATCCAGCAGATCAGATGCTCAAGTGCTACCAAATCCACCTTTCTCCTGTGAATTCACATGTATATATTCCCAATGATATGTTATCCAACACAAATCAAGATGGACGAGCCGTCGCGTCAGCTGTGCATCATTTCTTAAAGTTGATCACGCTGGCAAGCACAGGTAACTCGAGGCTTCACAGCAGAATTTTTTTATTTTTTTTATGACGAGGGTGTCCGGACCATCTCGCGTGCACCTCAACTAATCCTCTGGACACTGACAAGACGTCCCCGTATACCTCAACTAATCCTCACCTTTGATCGAAGTCAAAGGACGTGACCAACCTGAATTTTGAGGCTAGTAGGATTCGAACCCAAAACCTTCAAGAAGAAGATTGAATCGAACACCACTAGACCAACCCAAGTTGGTTTACATAGCAGAAAGTTAAGCACAAAGAAGAACAATAAAGCGATCAGCAGTTTCGCTGACTGATAGCATAATGGTATTAACTACAAAAGATCACATTACTACAAAAATCAACAGTAATATTAGCCAATTGGGCAACTGTTTCGGACAATTACAAGTATACAACATTATATGAGGACACCAAAGAACTAGACCGCAAAGCAATAGCTCTCATAAGTTCACGAAGATAATACTGTCATGTATATCTTGATACATTTGCTCCATGGTGCAAACCTCATCCATCAGGTATGCTCAACACATCTTCTCATGTTGATATCCAGTGGCCGAGACAATACTGAGAAAATTTTCTACTTCACTCACCACACAAACAGCTTCCATTTCGAGTTCACCATTTGGGAGCCGCCGTTATCTGGGCTTTGGATCGCTTGGCTTGCTTCGGAATGATGGAAGCGAAAAAAATGACCTTGGAGCTGAAAGGAGGAAAAACCATACAATTTTATGCAAGGAAATCAAGCTAACAAAAGTTGAAAATGAAAGGAGAAAGATGGCAGCAGGTTATATCAGGAAAAGTACACCAATTTTCACACAAGAGCAAACGCATTTCATCCACGGACAATAGGAATAAGTTATCAGAATGCAAAGAATGAAATGAAGAATCTCCCATCTCAGATTGGTTCTCACCTTTCAAAGAGCTCCCACATAAATGTTCATCCTTGAGTTTGAAGTTGGAAGGAGGCACCGGGATTGCACTCTGAAAGGCTTGAACTACACCAGAAGAAAGATATATTGTTGTGTAACTAAATTACCGAGGCAACAAGGAATCAGAAAGCAAGACCAGAAAGGGAAAAAAAAATCGAGAAGAAATAACAAAACAAGGTGATGTAACGACAGAAACACAGGCATGCAATAACCAATGATCCAACCTTTTTCAAACCCAGAAACAGAGCAGGGAAAAAAACATTTAACTTAATCTGCAAAGAAATCCAGAACGTCTCTATAACATAATACCTCAATTATACCTCGTTACTTCGCTATTTAGAGAACAAGCTAAATGCAATCAGAAGAATTATTTAGTTACGACACATAACGCCAAAGCATCAGCAATATGAAACCTTTTGGCACTGTCTTACATAGAGCTACATTAGTCTAACTGCCTTCTTGGGTACATTCGACATTGTACTAGCTCTTACTCGTGGAATACATTTTCTTTGGTGAAACACAATCATATCTTATGACACAGTTTCTTGATAATTTGGTACAAATATATAGCGTTTCACCTCTCCACTTGATGGGATAAAAGCTTGATTTGTTGTTATTGTTATATAGCGTTTCACCTAAATAGCAGTCTTGGTTCCTCCATGAGATCAACAAATAAGCAATATCTATAGTAAAGCAGCACCAAAAACAATTAATAAAGAAAAGACAGGAAGATTTTGATGCAGCGGGATAATAACGTAAGACGCATAAATCCATACCTTGTTCAGTGAAATCTGCTTCACTAAATCCATCATCAGAAGTGCGGCCTTGAGAAAATCCCA
>JAOVYX010014744.1:0-30957 GCA_035668315.1 Drosera spatulata
TAAATTGTAGCCAATCAAAATGCTTTTCACACTCTGCATTGCAGAAGCTTGTGAATTGTATCGAAATTTTGCGACTGTTGAATATAATGTAACAGGGTGCAGGATGATAGCAGTTGGAGAAAAGTGGTTTGGTTTTTAGTGACAGGTGAACTAGGTCTTTGGTCATAATATGCCATGTACAATGAACACCAAGTTCTTATCTTTGAATCCTGTAAGTACAGAGCAACTCTCACACAGTCACACTTCTGGATTTGCTGTAATTTCACGTGTTCATGTAAAGTTGTGCGACGAAATGGTCCATCATAACGCCCCCACAACACAAGAATCGAGACTTGTCGACATACATGGCAATTGGTGAAATGTCAAATCATATCGGAGATAATAACACATTGCGGTACTGAGCTGACACCAATGTATGGTTTTGCCGGGATTCCTGTCTTGCAGATGCATCTCTTGGCTTTTGCTGGGTGCGTTGATAATTTGCATTGCTGGTGCAGGTGAGGTTATAGAGGTTGTTACCGTATATGGTGAAATGACAATGTGTTCAGCAGCCCCGCGCCAACTCTGAAGTCTTATACTTGTATGTCATGGTCTACTTTGACAACTTTACCGTGCTTGAAACCGAAACCAAACTTAATAAAGAGGAAATTGAACATCCTTTTGTTGCTATGGTTTGATGCTGCTGGTTTTCGATGGTTTTATCTGTTTCAGGTTTCGGATTTTCAGTAGCTTTTGCTTTTGGTGTTGCTCCTGCTGTCCCCCGCTCATGTTATGTAGGAAATTTTGCATTATGGTTATGTTTGGCTGGTCACTCAAGTGTGGGTTACTCGCGATTTTGGTTTCAATCACTCGACGTGCCTTGCTGCCCATAGTCATTGAAGTGGGCGTTGTACTTATTATGTTTCCCTGATTGGATTGCTAGCATTGCGCTCGTGTAAAGTGTAGGTGGTTATTTTCTTGACCGATCTCCTGATGACTTCAATTTGACCTTTTCATCTGATAGTAATGTGTTAACCTAGAGATTCTTTCAAGACTAGGCACCCTGGTTTTCCTGGATTGGATTTTTCCTGTTAATTTTGTTTCTGCTGCTCATTTGTTCTTCAAGCTTAAGGATTTCGCAGCTCTAGCAGTCTTGTGAGGTTGTTTTAACTGCATATGTAGCGGCTGCAGATGGCGTATGAGCAAGGATCGAGTTGATAGCGTTTTGCCCCGCTGTGCTCTTTGTGCTCAGGGGCTGCAGTATAAGGTTTGACATTTTCTATTTCCGCCTGTTAATTTTTGATTGTAATGATGTTTACGAATATCTGAGCTGTAGCTCTCGAAGCTGGATTACCATCGAAACGACAGCCGACTAGCCGAGTATGTTACAACCGACTGAACCAATAATACAAGAGTGGTTCACATCGGACATGAGGCGACATGTTCCCTACCAAGCTGAACTGAAACCGTGTAAGGTTGTCGCTGGTACTATGTTTCATAGGATTTTATGATAAAAAGTGACAACACTTGATAGTAGTTAGCCTCCATTGTCCCTTTCTTTTCACTTTGGTTTGGCTTTTACTCAACGTGATGGTTGTGATTGTGGTAATTGAATAATTTAAAGTGCACCAGTTTACAGTTGTATTCAAGAACACACCCCACATGTTTTGTTAATGGTTTCGCACTCCTACAATTTGGTATCCAAACTTTGAGATAGTACGCAATATGAAAGTACATTTGGGGAACCAATCTAGCAAGGTAACTATTCCTGAAAGTACATTGTTCTTAGCAAATGCTTCAATAG
This sequence comes from Drosera spatulata, assembly GCA_035668315.1. Lineage (NCBI taxonomy): Eukaryota > Viridiplantae > Streptophyta > Magnoliopsida > Caryophyllales > Droseraceae > Drosera > Drosera spatulata. The sequence goes on from JAOVYX010014744.1 coordinate 1,784, forward strand.
TTGTTCATACGTTTTTGGATTGCGGAAAGTACAAAAATAACTTATGAGGATAGTATCCATCAATAGCTCAAATTTGGGATGAAAAGTCTTCCAAGTACTGCTATATTAGTTTCAACGTGCCATGGCCTTTCTTTCAGGTTGATCACGTCCATTGACTTTGACCATGCTGATGGAGGACGTCTCGTCATAAAAAAAAAAAAAACCCTCGTCATAAAAAAAGAAAAAAAAGAAAAAACAACAACACCACAGTCCACACATGTGCACAATCAAGCCCCTACTACAACATCGTTCCAGGTCACAGGAACCAGAAAAAAACAAGTACAAGGCGAAGCCAATAGTCAATTAAAGGCTGCAGCATTAAACATCTGACTAGCTAGCACGGTGTACAAAACATTTCAGAACATGATGAATTCTGCCCTGGCCAATGCTCCCTCCTCTGCTGCATCTTAGCCTTTACTATTTGTTCCAGTCTCCTCAGTTTGCTAGCTATTACTAGTACTACTACAATGGGACAAAAAACAACGTTGATGCATTAGAGTTTCTAGCTAAAGTTAGAGCACATGGTGTTAAACGCAACGTTCGGTCACGGGTTCTTGGGGCGGGCTAACCATAGGGAGCTAAGGGCACAAAGGCGAGTCTTGTAGTCGTGGATCACGAGCAGTGCACGAGCCGCTTGACGGGTTGTGAGGATTCGGTTCATTCGTTGTAGAGTTTGCTGCCGCAGGATATCAGCCTGATAACACATATACCAAAGGCAAAAGGTTATATGTAACCTATTAACCTGTGTGGCTGCGTTATCCAAGATTGATTTTTTCATACATTGACTTTTAAGCGACGAATTTGCAAGCGAAGTTTTGAGAGAGGAAGTTGAGTACCTGGTGGACGAAGTTCTCTAGTGTGGCAAGCTTGCCCATGGCGACGGCCATTTGGGTCATGTAATCCGCAACGTTGCTCGAGCCAGATGGACCAAGACCATCAGAGGAGAGGGTGTCGACGAGTGATATTTGCAAGGCTTCAATACCTTGAGACAAAGCATCCTCGGCTTGCTGAGAGGATTGTTGTAGGCTACATATGCCTACCAACTGGTGATCTGTTAGAGGATCAAGATGGGTCACAAGTATCTGCAACATACACAACATTCTAGCTACTGTAAACGATATAATATCCAACAAAGGCTTTCACAAATAATTCCATTGTCAATTACCTTGAGAACTTCTGACGAACGGAAACCACCAAGCCACATGAAAAACCTCTCAACAGGCGTCTTCCATGTGCCAGTAAGCATGTGGAAGATATCGGCCTTGGCTGCTATGCTCTTAAGCCGGTATAACTCATCATGATGTGACATCACACTATCAACACGAACCCGCAACTCATCATCTGGCATGTGGGAATCCAAAGCCGATCTCAAGTCATTAATCAGCCGTTGATGATCATCAAGCCATCGAGTATAACTCACATCAAATGCCACTGCTCCTGCAGTAGTGTCAACATGAAAGTTCACGCCATGCTAAGATAGGACAATAATGCTCAAGCACATATTCTTATGCATTATGGTGGCGGATAGAGCGATAAGAGATTACCGCACACGAACTGGCCACCTTGCTCCCCTGACAATCCACCAGCGATAAGAATACCCTGCACCAAAAAACCAATGCTATCTTTATCTGAATCAAGCACCACTTTCCCTTTCGATGAGACAAACAAGGTCGCCAAAGCAAATTTTATCTGTTGAGAAAACAGCTGAAGTGTGTTTAGCACCTGCTGGCGTGCTCTTTCAAGCTCTTGCTCTAGTTGCGTTAGCTTCAGCCGGCTGTTCTCCAGCTGCTGCACATATGCCTATCCATTCAAATACCAAAAATCATGAGACCTGTGTCCCATCTCCAATCAAAATAAGTAGTAAAACCCAAACAGTAATCTTCTAATTCATCCTGCACGTTTGTTATCTGCTGAAATCCAGGAGTTATTCCTAGGAGTGGATGCTGCTACCATGCAATGACGACACCATCTGATAAAAATTAAGATTCCGAGCTAAAATTCAAGAATGAGACCCAATATAATGAAAAGAAAATTTCGATCGTTCAATACCCCCACCTGATATATAAAGCACTCCACCTAGTAGTTCCTTAATCCTCATAATCAAGTGTGCACTTATAATGCCTATCAAAGCAGCTCTGCCAGTTAAAGGTTAGTTAACCATCTAGAGATCACTTTGTCTAAGCACAGATAAGTAACTTGATCAAATAAATGCAGCAAAGACGGGATGAGGAGGCAAGCCGATCATGCGCCAAGGACAGTGACGAGTGAAATAAAGAAAACGAGGTACAAAGGCATCAGAAGCAGAAGTAATGTTTGTGGTACCATGAAATTCGTAGAAAGAATCTGTGGCGAAGGATTCTCTACCAGGACTAATACACTATGTAATTCATGAAGACATGATAAATGGTTCTGCTGAAGCTGATCAGTAGTACCACATACTATTAGTTTTGCCAGCCTTATTTTTCATGACAGGGTTTTTCAGCATATATACTTACTGCCAGCTTTTTTGACCGCGAAGAGGCACATTACTGGCACAAATTTATTTGGAAAGATTTCGTTGTTTCTATACATCTGTATATCTGATTCATATGGCAAACGATATTAACATAATTTACAGAGGTAAAGAGATTCGGAGTCATTGCTGCCCATTTGGTTAGACTTCAGGTGAAAGTGACCAGATAAAGTGCAGGAACTTGGCTTAGAACGTACATTATATGAATAAATGACATCAGATTTCAGCGAGGAGACCCTTGAGAAGAATTCAACACAGGTTCGTGATTAGTTTGTCGGTAAATGTACAATTAGTATTTCTGAGCTTTATTTCACAAGTTCGCTCTTTAGGAAAAGTCAGAGTCCTCGTTGCTGGTAACTATCACAGTGGAAGTGTAAAGATGATACGGAGCAAGACGATGACAAATTTTGAAAGAGACAACCACGAAACCTACGAACAACAAAGCTATACCTTCTTTCTCAATCGACTCTTGCGAGCAGCTTCGCGATTTTGAGCTAGTCTCCTAAGAGTCTGCGGAAAGATCACAAAGACAACAGAAGATTCATAAAATATTTTTGCGGTATAATTATTTGACAAAATTCCATCTAGACAGGATAGCATGAGAACCTTCTGATCACCAGCCTTTTCCTTGAACTGATCCGTGGAATCGCCCATAACTGTTCCATGGTTAATGCCTCGACACTGTTCCACCAAAATGCAAAACATAAAGGTAACAATATAAGACTAAACTCCTGAACTGAAGCATTTTCTTTGTTTAGAGTTTGCCCAAGACAGATACGAATATGTAAATCAAACACATCAATTAAGGTGGAGCAACTCTCCAGCTATCCTGTGACCAAAAGAAAAAAGAAAAAGAAAAAGAAAAGAAAAAGAAAGAAAGAAAGAAAGAAAGAAAGAAAACGAATATGACCGTTCATAAACCAGAATGCAATCCTCATCCGAGCTACGACTAAATGTTGCTCAACTAGTCCAAGGATGTAGCATAAGACCCATTGGAGCACATAAACATTTTGTTCAACAGGTCCTATCACAAATTTTTGAAAAGGTGTTTTGTTCACGAGTCAGATCGATCTCAAAGAAAACCATCTCTCCATCTACAAACTTACGCATTTATACAATATATCTTTTTCCAGGCCGCTCTTTAATTGAGAACCTTCTCACACCAAGTAATTAATTACTATAGGGCACCACTCTCACAGGGATCATATCCAAATCTGGATAAAGCTTTCAATGTGTCATTATCCATTAAAGCCTCAAATCTTTGCTCTCTTCACAAGAGTTGAGCAAAAAATTCTAAATTTTTAGAGCAGAAAACATAACAAAGGACCAAATACATCACTTTCCTCTTTCAAATAGTCCCATGAAAACCAACCAGAATTCCACAAAATGCCAGGACAATATGTACAAAAAGAGGCAACTAAAATGGACAGTCGAAACTCCCAAGAGTTGAAAGCCAAAAGAATAACCTGATTCTTCTCTTCAGTATCAACATCAGTGGAGGTATCTGTCTGCTGGCTAGTATCAGCCATTGCTGATTCACCCCAATTGTCCAAATGCCTGTTGTTGTTCACCGCAACTCCACTGCCTAAAATCGAAGATGGGACCTGTGGCGGCAACACCCCTGCATTGACATCGACTCCTGCTGTGGCTGAACCCATGTGCGATCCTCCGACGTTCTGCGAACAATTTCTCATCGTTAAACAACCAAACGACAAGGAGGAAACACGTTATGATCGAAATTGTTTAGGCTGGTACCCCGTTCATGGCTTCAAAGTTTAAGCTTGAAGAGACTGCCACATAGCTTGATTTCATATTGTTATAAATTTCACCTTCAAAGAACAAAAAACATGACCAAGATCAGCAAGTTGCCTAAAGGTTTGATATTAGAGATGATTGAAAATGGAGGGGATATACTTCTTGGTAAATCAATACCATCTTGTTGGTGAAAAACAAGAGGATGTTCAAGCTCTCCAATGTCGAGAAACCTCGAGCTGCTTCGACTCCCATCAACTCCTCTGCTTCACGCATAAAACACACGTGAAACATTTCCTTCAAACAAATTTAGCACATACAATGATTCAAAACATAACAATATCCTATAGCCCAACGAGCAAGTCCAACATCAATCACCACACTGACCACAACACACAAGCTAATGGGTTACAACCCATCCAAACACCTGCACATTACTTCTTCTTCTTGTTTCCACGGTGGATGTTTTGGAAACCAAATCATACGCATTCATTCAGAAAAAGGAATATGAGCAAGTACCTGAGATAGAAGGAGGACTGGGAGTACATGTCTGAGTTGTGAGGCTTGAAACTCTGCATCATTCTTCTTTCTTCTTTTTACTTCTCTACATGAGCACAAAGATCAAGATGACTATGATGAAGTTGAAGCATTGGTGGTATGATGATACATGATTGATAGTTTAAGTTTTCTTGCAGGTGATTCTTTTTTCTTGGTTGGTGCAAAGGGTATCTGAAGAGGGGGAGTTTGAGGAGTCGAGGTGGGAGCTAACATGAGAAAGGAAACGAGGACGGAGTTTTGAGGAACTGCAGAGAATCAAAGTGAAATATATTGGGGAGAGAATGCATCCAAAAATGTAGAGTAATGTGACTGTGGCGTGAGCAGAGTTGTCGCAGGATTTGTTTATCAGTACTGTTTCCTTCACCCCCTTTTGCTCTTTAATGTTAAAGATTTTGCTGTTCATGGATAGATTACATGGATGGTGTCAACTCAAACAAGGTCTGAGGATGTTCCCAAACTTCACTTATTCTGTAATTAGGTGGGTAAGTTTTCGCTCCAGCTAATTTTCCTTAACGTTTTGCGTACAAAAGAGTTATCATCACATAGTTTGAGACACAGTGGCTTTCGGTTTGGGATTGTCTGTTTCGATTTCATGAGAAAATGAAGCCTAATTATGTTTTTATTGAACGGTTGGCTTCGCAACCAGTGAACATCTTTCCCTGGTATATTTGGTCAAGGCTCTTTTTTTTTATGACGAGGATGTTCGGGTAATCCTCCGGACACTGATAAAGCGGTCCCCATCAGTATCGGATAAAGTTTTGACCGAAATCAACGGACGTGATCAATCTAAATTTTAAGACTAATAGGATTCGAATCCAAGATCTTTAAAAAAAAGATTTAATTGATTTGATCAAGGTGCAACGAGGAAATGCATAATTGGGGCCATATCTAATCATATGATCCTATGATCAGCACGTAATGTTGAGAGGAGAAAAAGGAAATTCAAGGGAAGCATGGAAAACTGTGCTGTGCAGTTTGCTAAGTTAAGCAAGCTGGCTATAGGCAGTGAGATGATAGGATAGGAGGGCGATGAGAAATTTGATAAAAAAAAGTAAGACCATCTCCTTCCCATACTTACGTAGCGTTTAGATTGCATAAATAATTTTGAAAAAGAAGAGAAATCAACGATTATTTAAAATAAAGATGATAATGAAATGATCAATTTTATTTTATTTTATAGTTTGGTTCGCTTCGTTAAAATGAAATAAAAATAATAATAATTATATAACGAATTCAATTTATTCTTAAGCAAAATATTGGAAAATAAAAAAAATGCATTATTATAAAGTTTGAACATAATATTTAAAATTAGGTTCATTTAATTTAGTTTAGGAAATTTTTGTTATGAAATTCATCTAATTTCACTTAATTGGTATTATTAAAATCAACCCTTATTTTATTTATTTGTTAACCACTCTAACTAAAAATGAAAATGGAAAAAAAAAAAAAACATTCTATTCCAATCCGAATGGACGAATCCGACCACCCATGGTTGAAATTAAAAACACTAGTTGGATGAAGTCACATTCCACCTGCAATGGTCCATTCAGACCAGAATAAGTAACCAAACAGAAATTTTTTATTTTGGACGGAATGGACGATACTATTCCATCCTCTATTCCATCAATCCAAACAAAACATGCGACATTTGTCTATGGGTTTACCAGTGAAGCTGCTTCTATAGTTCTAGATCAAGGTGTTGAATCGTCGAGGAAGAAAGTCACTTATTTTGAAATAATTTTGGGTTTACCCATTTGGTATGTATAAAGAATTTTGGGAAGAAATGAAATTTAGCATTTTAAAGGAATAAAATAGGTTGTTTCATTCCATCTAAATTATTTGGTTGACACAGTCGGAATGAAATATTTTATTTATGAATACAATTAAAAATGAATTTTAAGTGCACTTAATTTAATAAAAAATAATAATATAATATTATTTAAATAATAATAATTACAAAAAATATTAATTTAAAAATAAGATACCTTTTATTTAAATAAGCAATAATTTAATTCAAATTTTTTAATGATTTTTGACTAACTTATTTAATTATTAACTACATAAACTAAAAATAAAAAAAATATTTTTTCAAAAATAATATTTCATTCCGATCGAAATTGCCGAATCAATCCTTCGAAGGTCAGAATCAAAATAGACCTAAAGAATGAAACTCGATTTCAAACGGAAAAATTTATTCCGTCGAAATGAAATAACCAAACCTAATTTTGTCCATTCCAACGAAATACACCATTCCATTCTATGCCTCATTCACCCGTATCAAACCCAGCCTAAGTGTGTCTATTTTAACATGGTATTTATAAGGGAAAAATACCATACCTAGTAATGATCTAGTGAATAAAAAACAAAATTTATTCGATAAACATGTTGCACCGATTTGTTGGACCGGTTGTGAGATAGAGGTGACATCAGGTCCAGGGAGATGTAAATATATTTATGCATAAACATAGGGAGAAACCTGTCGCACCTGGTGTGCTACATGCTCACTAAATGTTGTGTCCAAATTGTTCCGCGATGCTGGACAGCCCTGCAAACGGAAAAAATAAAATAGAAAAATAAAAAAATTGTTCGTTTCGATGAAAACATAGAACAAAACCTCCACTCATATTATATTATTCAAAGGGTGTATTATCCACATGCCCTCAAATGCATATTCGCCATCTTTCTCAAAACCCTAATCAACCTCTTCTCAATCACACTGCAGCATCTCCTCGTCCTCATCTCCAGCATATATAACAAACCCTTCAAATCTCATAGCTCCCTCGCCATTCAACGCCGACCAGAAAAGCAAATCCATGCTCAAGAGATGGCGGGCGGCGGCGGATGGACGAGAGATCGGGAAACCGGATTATGGAAAATGGAAAAGGAACCATAGGCCAAGGAATAATCAGCATTCAATCGAAACCATTAAATGTTAATTTATTGATAAAATACTCTTAATGGCCAAATTTTACTAACAAAAGTACAACTTGATATGTGGTTAACTAATGATGGAATCATTTTACCCTTATTTATACTCCCTCACTTACATTAAAAATGAAGGCTTGTTTATATAAATTTTTCATCTGTCTTATTAAAATTATAATATTTTTTTAATATCTTATATAAATTATAATATTTTTATATTTAATAATCTTTTTCACATAAAATTATCAAAATATATCTACTTTACATCACATTAACTCACTCATCATCATTTTTGTTTTTTCTTTTCCTCACTTCTTTATCTCACATACTCATAAAAATAAAATTATCATTTCTTATTAATTCAACACATACATAAATTATCATGTCAAGTCAAACGGTTGTAATTTGAATGAGACGGAGGGAGTAATAAATGTGGTCAAATTAAAATTTTTCGTGGGATGAACAAATAATATTTTTTATAAAATATCGTAAAATATCAAAAATAATTTTAGTTATGTAACATGACCTAGGGTCAAAATAAAATTCAGACCATATCGTTTAGTAATAAAAAATAACGTATCAAAATACATAATAAATAATATAGATATTATATAATATTATCTCCGTCCCATAATTATTGTAACGTTTCTCTCTCATTATACTATTCAACACGTAATTTAAGAAATTTCGTTACTTAAATAAATGACACAATTTAAATTTTTTTATTGGCACACATATATAACGTTTATTATCATTAACGTTTCACGATATTTTCTTAAAAAATGATATTTAATTATCCCGCAATACAGATCAAAGGTTCTATCGTCATGTGTGTCCGGTAAAAAAGTTATAATTCTTTTGAGAGAAAGGGAGTATTATTTATTAGGGGACGGAGGTTGTAGCTTGTATTTATGATGAAATAACTCAATTTTACACGAAAACAAATCATAGATGAAATAATTAATAATGAAACGAACTCCAAGATATATTGTCTCAATTTTTCATAACATACATAATAATACAAATGATGTCATTGTCGTTGAGTCTCAACATCCCAGGTAGGCAAAAACTACTTAAGCGATTTAGGTACAGAAATAAATAAAATGTACTTAGATATAACCGGTAATATTATCAAATATAGCAGAAATTTCTCATTTATTATATATTTTACTTAGTTCATAAACCATAATACAGTAGATGCACATTAGCACCAAAACCTATATCACACCTGTCCGTCGTTTCTAATTCCTGAAAATATAGAGAAGAGAAAAATACAGAAAAAGAATAACCGTGAGCCATATGAGCTCAATAACGCGTCGAGCCCCTTATCAGGGGTTACACGAGAGAAGAAGATAAGAAAAAAAAACCAAAATGATCACTTAAGTCCTTTGTTTCAGCACTTTGAAACTTATCATATCAATCCGACATTCAAAATTATCATCTTAAAAATACAGTAAAACCGACAATAGATATCCTCAGTATTATAATTGTGCCCTTGACGAGACTTATTCAATTTTAATTTATCAAGTTTTATTCAATTTTAGTAAAATGGACATCCACGAAAGGGGATCAATCAAATCGGAGTTCAAGGTCTCCTGCAATGAGTTTCCCTCATACTAAAACGACCTCATAAGGTCGATGAAAGAACGTCACCACCAAGTCACTATATAACATATACGACAAACACAACGCTCTTAATGTTTTATACCGTGGAGTTATCTCACAAATTATGGATTTACACTCCTTTCACTCACCCATCCTCTTTATATCAACAATCAAGACATAACACAAACACACACATTATATTATCACGGCACACAACAGTTGCAGTCAGTATTTTACGTTAGCCACATTTAGTGACCATGTCCATAGATTTCAATACAGATTATTATACTCACGGTATAATAATATGCATCGTCACACATAATAAATTTAAACGTTACCTTCTTATTACAACTTTCTCACACACACGCTCAGCTTGTCTTTTATGTCTCAACGAGCGAAGTCTCCAGGTCCTATAACATGGTATGATTCATATATTAATACATTTTTTTTATGAATGTTTGTTCGTACTTTGTAAAAAACCATCATATTAATCTTATGAGATGATGCTGAGTTTTGTAAAAGCTTTTGATACTCATTTTGATTGTCCATGATGATGATTTTGTATATTGAATATTATTAGAGATATTTATGAATATTTGAAATTATTTTGGGGTCAAAATGATTATTTTTGATCCAGAATGTTCTAAGATGACATCCCAACCTTTGGAATGGACATCTCGATCTCTGAAATAAGTATCTCGACCACTACAACGGCGTCCCGGTCTTTGGAACGAGCGTTTCGACCTTTGAAGTGAGCTTCCCGATCTCTAGAACTAGTGTCCCGGATTCTCTGCAACTTGACCTCTTAACGTATTTAAATCTATCTTTTTACATGTAGCTTCAACAATTATTCCGTAAAATTCTAAATAAACTAGACTTCATAATCTTTCCAATGAATTAAAGTTTTTATCATAAAACCTTATCAATAGTAACGGTTAATTAGTTTAATTTTATATTTTTTACTAGTTCAAATAATTTGATCTTACTTCATTAATTTGCTCATAACTCTCTATAACTCCAAATAATTATTTATAAACTATTCTGTAAACTAGACTTCTATACCTTTCCAATGATATAAGCCTTGTCTCATAAGTCTTACTATATAATTTTATATCAAGTCATAAAATCATCTATATAATTAATTTTTTTTACAGATTGACATATCCTCATGTTTTGATTTATAATTTAAGATTCTCAACTCTAAATAATGATTTATTAACTTTGTTAGAAAGTAGACATGTGAACATTCAACATATATTAATATCAAGATTTATCAAAAAGTGTATAATATTTCACAAAATTTTTAATCAAGATGATTACCTTCTTTTAACAACGGTGAAGGGTTCCACATCTTACTCGTCTTACCACCTACCTTCTCCTCTTCTTTAAACTTCTCCTTCTTATCTTCTCTTACTTAACTCTAATGTAAGAAGTATTTTGTTTTGTATTTGTAAAGAATTTTCAAGGAGAAGAGAGCTTGTATTTATAGGAAACTAAAACAATTAAAATAGTTTAAGTGGAATATTAATGGATATTTAGTGAGTATTAATGGATAATTAATTTAATTTAGGTGGAGTAGAAATTGACATAAAGGAAAATAAGTGTCAAAATTAGGTTTAAGTCATTTTCATATAAATACGATATTTTCGTATTAATATCATATTTCTCCATATTTGCGTATTAAGGTTGTATTTAAACCATATGTTATATCCTTTTACTATTATATAGTCAAACAAGCATTTTAACCACGCAAAATAAATTATAACGTACGATAATTTAGTATTCACATTAATTATCGTGAAACTAAATTTTACGGAATTTTTCGGGTTCTTACAATTATACTCCTTGCGTCCCATTCAAGTTGTAAATATTATCATCACCGTACTATTCAGCACGTATTTTGAGAAATTTCGTTATTCATTTTAACGTCGTGAGAAAAATATGTCATTGGCTCAGAGTTGTACTCCCTTCGTCCCCTGACCTGGGACCAATAAATTTGAATTTTTTCGTCGTTACATCCTGATGCAAGAACCGTTACATATGTAATAAAGGACCACTTGAGAAGCATTGAGCAACCAGTGCTGATTACACCCTTTTTACGGAGCCGTTACAAGTGTAATGAGAGCATGATGGGATTTGAAGAATTTCTTTTATAATTAGATTTTTGTGATATTTCGACCTAGATATTTTAAGCCTCATATCTTAAAGATAATTTAGAGCCTTTTGAACAAATTAACTCACGTCGAGATCAAGATTTGAAGATGACAAGGAAGTTGAAAACAATTTCGACAAACCGTCATTAAATTTACTCTTCTCTTTAATTTTTCTATCATACACTTGTGATCGTTTGCATTCGTATTTTGCACGTATCAGTTTCGTGAAATTCAACTTATCGATTATTTTTTACAATGTATCTTAATATATATTTTTAATTTCACAACAGATACTTTTTTGAATTAAAATATTGAAAAAAATACTACACTAGTGGGCCTTAGAGGTTCGATCGGGCAGCTCGATTCAAACGGTTAGGGGCCTTGGGATCGGGCTGGTTCTCCTTCTCTTCTTGTTTAAATCCTGACCAGATCGGTCTGGAAATAGTTGGGCCGGTTCAAGACCTGTACCGCTACAATATCAGTTCTAGACGGTCTGGTTCATCGGTCGGACCGGACTGTCCCACTATCTAGTTCTAATCCCAATATACATAAAACATTTTGTCTTTTTATATTATTTAATACGTAATTTGAGATGGTTTGTTCCATATCTATACGATGCCGTAAAATTCTGTCATTAACGTAGGGTTGAACTACACAACTTTAAGTATCATTGATGTCTTACACTAATTAATATTTCATAATAATTTTACGTAAAGCGATATTTGATTGTCTTACGGACGATTCGTAATATAGTTAATTTTATTACCGACGTAGACTAACATTATAATTTTAATGGGACGAAAATGTGTTTAATTTTTATTGGTAACCGACTAATTGGTTACCATTGAACTAACAATTTCTGATCAATCTTGAGTAAGAATATATTGTTTATACTTCAATATTGGTTAATATGGTTAAAGACAATGTGACCCCAACACAGGTAACCAATCTAACTCACATGTTGAGCGTTGAATAAACAAAATCTAGCGAAACCCAATTGAATTCGATGTCCAAAATCCACTTTACAACGAAGTTTCCTCTTCGTCGCAGTCCCCCTAGCAGTCTCAGACAGCGACCCAAGCAACATGGCGAGCATTTACGCGCTGATAGGTCACCTTTTCACCACCCCACAGCCGCCGACGTGGAAATCACGTGCCGTGCATGTGACAGCGGAGACTTCACTGGTTGAAGTTGCTCAAGTGGTCACTGGCCTCGATATCTAGATTGGGGTCGGTTGATGTGAACCCAACTGGGAAAAAATGAAAAGGGCATTTCCCATTTTTTCGGAATTTGAGAATTTTCTTCACAAATTCGGGATTTTTATTTTCGGGTACAAAAAGGGTCCGAGCCCCTTTCCCTTTTTTCGCATCATGTTCGTCGTTTTTCCTTGTGAGATCTCAGGTGCCCACTTCTTTTCTTTGATCTTTGTTGTGCTTTTTTGGGTTCTTTTTGATGTAGTTGTTGTATTCTTGATGCGATTTCTGGGGTTGATGTTTGGCCTTGATTTGATTGTTATTTGAATGAGTGTTGTTCTTTTTAGGGGGTTTCTTGTGGATTGATCTTTGATCTGTATTTGGGTTCCTTTTGCTTTTAAATCTTGTCAGGTCTATGTGCGGCAGGAACGTATGATCGGATAAAGACTTGATTCAATGTTATGAAAATTGTCCGTTTTGGGTATGAATGTTTCTGCACGATGATTGTTGCTTGGGCTTTTTGACTTTGATGATTAACTGGTTTGTGTTTTAGGTTAAATGATACCATGCCCGTTTTGTCCCCTTTCTGGGTTGTGGTTGAGTTTTCGTCTACTTTTTTCATCGGGAAATCCAGGAAAGCTGATGCTAATTGGTTGAAACGTGGTTTGGTATATAACCTGTCTTGCCATTTAGGTATTGATTATTGGGTTAATATTTCAGATCTATGCTTTGTATAATCTTGGGAATGAAGAGTTGTTGCACCAAAGTCTCTACCTTTGGAGTTAAGAGTAGTGTGTGATTTGTCTTCAGTCAATGATGAGTAATACAAGCCATGGACTGGTAGTGAGAATTAGATTTCCAATTCAATTTCGATTTTGAGGCAAACTGGTTATGTTGTAGGGGTTGCAAATGTCAATGAGGTCATGTGAGTCTGGTCAATTGTGAGAATTCCATGTTCGATTGTATATGTGTCTATTGCCTTGACACATCTTTGGCATGGTTTCCTAAATCTTGTAATTTCTGGGTATAATCATGCCACTCGTGTCAATTTGTGCTTCTAATTCTAAATTCTCATTTTTATCCTTTGCTTAACTGGTGCACCATTAGCAAAAGCTTCTACATCAATCTTTGTTTGGATTGCTTGCTAAACATACGAGTTTGCTTTTTCAGTTGGGAGATTTGAAGCTCTGAACTCTACAAGGAAACATGTCGGCTGAAAACACCAGAGAAGAATATATCTATTTGGCCAAATTGGCCGAGCAAGCTGAGAGGTATGAAGAAATGGTGGAGTTTATGGAGAAGGTGACGAAAAATGGTGAATCTCCGGAGCCGAGTTTGGAGGAGAGGAACCTTCTTTCTGTGGCATACAAGAATGTGATCGGCCAAAGGAGGGCATCTTGGAGGATTATTTCATCCATCGAGCAAAAGGAAGAGAGCCGTGGGAATGAAGAGCATGTGGCTACTATCAAGGAGTATAGGGCGAAGATCGAAACCGAGCTCAGCAAGATCTGTGAAGGGATATTGGAACTCCTTGATTCCCACCTTGTTCCTTCGGCTACAGCTGGGGAGTCCAAGGTTTTCTATCTAAAGATGAAGGGGGACTATCATAGGTATTTGGCCGAGTTCAAGACTGGAGCTGAAAGGAAGGAAGCTGCTGAAAGCACACTGTTGGCTTACAAATCGGCACAGGTAAATTGACCATCATCCTAAATCATCCATGTGAAATATTCCCTTTATATTTTTGTTAATTTTACTTGATTTTCGTATCTGAGATGGTCAAGTGCTCTATGTAGGATATTGCGCTCACTGAGTTGCCTCCTACTCACCCGATAAGGCTGGGGCTCGCTCTGAATTTCTCTGTGTTCTATTATGAAATCTTGAACTCTCCAGATCGTGCTTGCAGTCTGGCTAAGCAGGTTAGCAAATTTTGCATTCAGTATTCTATGGTTCTTCCAGAGGACACATACATGATATCATGAAATTTTACTAAGTATCTAATCTAGAATTGTTTCTTTTTGAAATATGAGTACTAAGGGCTGTGAGACGTCAACGTTTGTTTCACTAATGGATAAAGGCCAGTACTTTCTTTTCTCATAGTTTCATGGCTTAAGTTTACGCCATCAGTGAAGTGATGAAATATATTCGTAATTAAGTGAACAAATAAGGCCTGTCAGGCAAATTTAGGCAATACATAAACAATTTTTTTTTCTTGTGATTTCCTTGATGGCAACATATTTTCCGGTATAAAAAGAACTTTTGATGGTTATTTTCAGAGCCTATTTTGCTATCACTCTTTTGCATTTTCATGAATATCACTATGATACAAGAAAAGGGTGATCTGTTGAAAATCTCTTGGGCTTGTGCTGATCGATATTGTTTTTAGCCTTTAGGCTATAATTTGACTCAAAATATAAAAATATCATGTCTTTTTATATCGATTCTATTGCTGACATCTGTGTCTCTTTCGCTAAGTTTATGCCTCTGCATTGGTCCCTGATAGTCCAACTTGCATCAGCCCACTGGGTTTCTTCACATCTCAGTGCTTTACGCTCTTGTCGTCATCACTGTTCTCGTTTTGTGAGCATACAAACCCTCAACACCTAGGATCCCGCAACCAAGAGTCGCCCGTTGCTTTCTGGTGGTCCTTGTGGAAAGGGATTCTTTTGTGAACCGAATCCATCGCGTAAGATTCAGTGGACCTGTATGTAGTAACACCCTCTGCGTGGGAACAGTAATCTTCATGGTTTGGCATGAGTGCTTGGTGGGGGCAAAAATGGTTCCTCACCTTAGCGAAGGAACAAACAAATTGCTCATTTCTGTATGTACTTGAGAGATTCTTTGGGTGAGCCGTTTATGGCTCTTCGCTGGGAACTGACCATGTTATGCGGCAAGGGTGACGGACTAGATAGTTCTCCCTACCTTTTCCACTTTTTGTGGAAATGTTGCTCTGAGACAAAATTTTCGGATTCTCTAATCCCGTTGTTCCCCACCAATTGGTCAATGCCTATAAAATTATGTTTAGGAAGTATACTCGAGTCGCTTGACATTATTTATCCTGGAAGTGGCATTTCTGATAACTATGGATGATATAATCTTTTAGCAATCTCAACCTTTTCAGGGTTGCATTGCAACTGATCATGGGTTGTGTTGTGTGATCATCACTTAGAACAGTTTTTGTGATAGTACATTGGGACTGTACTCTACCTTTTAGTGTGACCCTATGGATCGTGAACAACATGTCACAAATTGAACTATACGACTATCTATCTACCTTTATTCATCGCCAAAGTATTTCAATGTTTGGCAGGCATTTGATGGGGCTATTTCTGAGCTTGATTCATTGGGCGAGGAATCCTACAAAGACAGCACATTGATCATGCAGCTTCTTCGCGATAACTTGACACTGTGGACCTCTGATACCACGGTATGGCTATCTTAATACTTTCCTGCTTCGCCCTCGCCTCCCCTGAAGGCAGCGCGGCACCAACCAATGATTCTAATACATGATGCTTGACTTGCTTTATTCTGTTTGGCAGGAGGAAGCTGGAGATGAGATCAAGGAAGCTCCCAAGGCTGAAAATGCTTAGATCTGACACCAGTTATATATCAAGCTTCAATGACGCTAAATAAACCAATGTGGTGTTCGTTCTTGGTGTTTCATGTGTTTTGCATGTTTCTATAAGCCGGTAACATGTTTACACCGGGATGTGAGATTCAGTTACACTTAAAACTTCAACAGTAAGTCGCTGCTGTTATTTCTCTGTTGGAGGAGGAAAATTCTTACATTTGTGATTCATGCCGAATCACGCTTTCATTTAATTACTGTGTTTCACCGAAGGGTCTTTTCCTTTCTGTTGTTGAACTACTAGATATGTGTAGGCTGTATGTCACGGGGTTAGAGTTTCGCTATCCATGCGATACTCAAGTTATTCACTCTTTCGCTTGAGCTCAGCCTACTCGTCATCCAAAAGATGATATTTGAGAATACAAGAGAGTTTGAACTTAAAAATAAGCTTATATTGAGAAACTTGAGAGCTTACAAGAATGTGGAATGAGTTGGGGATGGTTTGACAAATGAGCGTTGCATCCTTTTATATACACCTTCATGGAGAATTCTACACTTGGTATGTAGACTCTTCCATATCCTTTTTCTATGTACAAGAATTTCCTACAAAACTCTTCCTAACTCTAGGGTATTATAGAGAATTTCGGAGAACTCTAGAGTTCTCAAAAAAACTCTAGAAAAATATGAAATTGTCTAGAGAAATGTGGAGAACTCTAGACAATTTTTCAAAGTGATCCTCACAAATTAGTCCGTCCGTGACATATTGCTCCACCTATGTCGCGAACGTCCTCGTCGCGACGCTCTCGTATGACTCGGTTCTCTCCTTGAGTTAGCGCGATTAACCTTCAGGCACCCATTTTACCGTTTTGGTGGAAGTTCCTTCCCGTGTTCTTTCGACAAGACTCGTGAGATCTTCTTTGGCACCTCCTTTGTCATATGAGAGATCTCATCTCCCTTCGAGTGAGTAGGTTCCTCACTTTACTTCCCTCTAAGAGTTACATGGTCGCGATCTTCCTCGCTTGAGCTTTCTTTACTCGTCGCACCATCGGAACCACGCAAACTCCAACATTCTTCGCTATGTGTAACACATTAACGAAGGGGATTGGTATCGCCTTCACGTCCTTGATGAAGTCGATGCCAAGCACCAAAGGATAGTCGTCCATGGGAACGACCGTGAGATACACCGATCTCTTCCAATCGCCAAGGCGAAGCCGTACGTCACGGGCCACGCCATCGATTGATTCGGCCTTCGAATTCACAGCTTTGAGTACGCCTTGCTCTTTGTCGACTCGAAACCCAAGTCGCTTTGCCTCTCCCCGCGAGACAAAGTTATAAGTTACCCCGGTATCGACCAAGACATGAGTTGTATACGATCCGATCACCGCATCGACGTACATCAACCCTTTCGATGAAGACTTCTTCTCCGTGGTCTTCACTGCGTTAGGGATCCTTGACGAAGACTTCTCCTCCGTGGTCTTCATCGCATTAAGGATCCTCAAAGATCCCATCTCTTGTACGGGTTTCTCCTCCACCCGAGCAACCATAGCCGAGAGAGCGTTCTTCTTCGGACACTCTCGAACGAAGTAATGGCAATCGCATAAGAAGTATTTTACCTCACCGTTGGACTTTCCCGCGTCCTTGGATGTGCTCTTCTTTTACCCTCTTTGCTCTCCCCTCTTCGAGTCGCTCCCGCTAGCGAAATTCGAAGCCGGGTTGATCCCTTCGTGGGCTTCTCCTCTACCTTTCTTGGAGTCACTCCTCGACTCCCTGCCCATTAGAGACTCACTCCTCCTGAATTCGATGAATGACTCCGCCGTCGCTATGGCCAACACAAGAGTTTGGACGTCGCGTCGTTGTAACTCTTGTTGTGCCCACGGTTGAAGTCCATCCTCGAAGTAGATAAGTTTGTCTTCCTCGGACATATCGTTGATTTGGAAGAGCAACTCCATGAAATCCTTCACGTACTCCCGAATCGTACCCGTATGCCTCAACTTCTGAAGCTGTCTCTTGGCTTCGTATTGGGCATTTTCCGGATAGAAGTGGAGTTTGAGATCCTTCTTGAAGTCATCCCAGTTATCCATGGTGAACGTTCCCGGTTGAACGTTAGCGTAACTACGCCGCCACCACATAGTCGTCGTGTCGGAGAGAAACATGGCCGCAGACTTGATCTTCTCTTCTTTGTCTCTTATGCCCAAGAGATTGAAGTATCGCTCTATGTTGAAAAAGAAGGTGTCGACCTCCTTTGCATCGCGTTTTTCCGAAAACGACTTTGGCTTAGGGGGCTCGAACCGCGCCATCTTCCCAAAGGTTGCACCTCCATTCGCTATGGCCGCCTTGCATAGCGAAGCTTTTTCCCTCAAGACCCTCATCTCCTCTTGGAGAGTGGTCACCACCGTACGTACCTCATCCATTTACGTTCGGAACTCCTTGCGAAGAGTGTCCAAGTATGAGTTAAGAGAGTATCTTACAACACACCCCTGAGGTATTCTTCCCGAGCCTCGATAACATCGTTGCTAGGCACATCTTCCTCTAACCTTTCCGTCATCTTAGTCACGATCTCTTCCACCCGCGAGAGTCGTGACTCCATGGCCGCTTGAACATCCTTCGACTTTCCCCTTCCTTTGCGCATGGTTACATTTGTGGTGTTCGTCTCCTCGGGAATTCCATGCTTGACAACGCTTGAATCCGTCATCTCTCGTACGAACCTTTGCTCTGATACCACTTGTCACGGGGTTAGAGTTTCGCTATCCGTGCGGCACTCAAGTTACTCACTCCTTCGCTTGAGCTCAGCCTACTTGTCACCCAAAAGGTGATATTTGAGAACCCAAAAGCGTTTGGACTTGAAAATAAGTTTGTATTGAGAACACTTGAGAGTTTACAAAACTTTGAGTTTACAAGAATGTGAAATGAGTTAGGGATGGTTTGGCAAATGAGCCTTGCATCCTTTTATATACACCTTCATGGAGAGTTCTAAACTTGGCATGTAGACTCTTCCATATACTTCTCTTATGTATAAGAATTCCCTAGAAAACTCTTCCTAACTCTAAGAAATTCTAAAGAATTCCGGAGAACCCTAAAATTCTCAAGAAAACTCTAGAAAAGTATAAAATTGTTTAGAGAAATGTGGAGAACTCTAGACAATTCTTCAAAGTGATCCTCACAAAATAGTCCGTCCGTGACATATAACATCCCTGGACACAAATACTACTAGATGTGTTGAACTTGGCTCTTGTTTTGCGTTCGTTTGATCACTGAGAGCTTTGCAATAATTGAATCGGTTTTAGGTACCATTATTCCGCAGCCATGTCAAAGGAGTGCGAATCTTGAACTCCTTAAAATCGCGATCATAATGGTAAACCCAAGTAAACAAAATGCCTAAACAATTTACAATTAATACTAGCTGGAGTCCAAGGAAAGTGCTGGATTCAGGACAATTTACACCTTCATCAGGGTAGCAGACACTTTCGGGTAAAAATGTCAGGAAAATTTACTACATATCCCACAAGGGAAGGGAAGGGATGGCGTACAATCCGAGCCTTTTTATTCATTTCTGGTAACATTAATAATAACCTCATCACAGTGAAAAAGCTGCACATCCTCACCAGTAAATGGCATCATCACCACACTGCGATTTCCTCAGAAACATATGTTCATATACAGTATTTAATTCACACAATAAAATCACATAAATGAAATCCCCTTTTTTTTCTCACAAAACTCAGACAAGTGAATAACACCCACAGAAGCCCCCTTGTGTGAAAACTTGAAAAATATAGCACTTCATACACTACATCAAGAGAGGAGCAGAGCTGTTTCAGTTCATGCACCAAATGTACGTTATATCTGTCCATCAAACCTGCCGTGGCTCAACACTTCACCAGCTCGTGCACTCCGGTGCTGCAGACGCTGGTGGAGCTTTTCCGACATCTCGTTGAAGAAATCGTTATCCCATCTCTGGATCAGTAAAGGGTCTGCTGCATAACAGATATACAGGGATGTGACCGCGCCTTCTACTACCACCATCGCCAATCCCACCTGAGCAGTACAAATGCAAATGGAAAAGAAGAAAATCAAATAAGAAATTCAAGTATTCTTGATGGCATCAAGCCATCAACCATTCAGAACATAAGCCAACTAATTCGAACATCCAGTTCACGGCCTAAAAGAATTAGTCAAATAATGATTACACTCTTGGTCGAAGTTAACTACTGACAGCATTGCGCCACGGATTAAAATTTAAATGTCAGCTTAGCACCACCAGTCTATGCGATACCGGTTTTACCAAGACCAAGTAAATAACGGAAGGATAGTGGTTGTAGGCTAGCCACGGAATCAGTGGAATAATGAAGTCTTGAGATTAAAAAGACAATGTGAAGATAATAGAAGTTTTTACCAGGATCATTCCCATCAACATGGAGGTGGATCCCATCATTATAACTCTATCGCTGGAACGGAACCAAGTCCAAACCCCAGCACAGGTACCAGTGATCAGCCCACCAAACAAACAACCCATTATAAGAACGGCGCCTGAACAATCATATGCAACGAGGGCTTCTACGCCAGTAGACTGGAATAGCTCCCAGGCATCTCTAGCCGAGTGATTAAAGCTTTTGCCAGATACAGCAATCTGGAGTGGAAACAAAGCAGGTTTAAGTTTCTATGATGAATGAGTTCATTCAGCCGAGGGGAATCACGATCGGCTATCAAAATTCACAAGTTAAACCCCGACAAACAATAAAGCATTTCAGCAAGAAGTGATTATGTGTAAAGCTGGAACCCATATTCCCGACATGAGTATAAATAACGTACGGACCAAAACCATGTCTTTAAAAAAGCTCTAGCTCCTATCCGAATTCAATAATACCCGCAAAAATGCATTCATTCAATTTTCGCCCTTGAATCCACATGTTCTGACTAAGAAGGGTGGCACATTTCTTTCTGGGCAAAAATGAATAACGTAAATTTCCATCATGAATCGTCAAAACCTTGAATACAGTAGGTTTCTAGGACAAATAATATGGCCATAGACAAACCTGGACATAAGCATATTTGTTGAAGAATCGGACAAGTGTCTCGATCAGATGAAACAGGAAGTCAATGCAGCAGAGCAAGCATTCGTTGCCACAGATTTTCGATCGAAATCCTCTAATCTAGCGAACAAAAGAATAATCAAATTCCTCAGACTGGAGATCATGAAAACAGAGATTGCAGAGGTAAGCTGTGAATAGTGGTATACTGGTAAGCTGACAACCTACCTCCCACCGCAATGTGCGGATAGCAGCTGTGAATAACGATCCATAGCAGATGCTACCAAAAGAGGTTGTCACGGCATATTGCAGAGACTTCATCAGTGAGTTTGAAGGCATTGAGCCTGCCTCTCGACCACCATGTATGAGGACAAGAGACACCATTCCAGATACTATCACGTGGACAGTGTTACATAGGACTGCACCAGTCCAGAACAAACTTATAGAGAGTACCTGTACACAGAAGTGAGACTTGTGCGCTATAACAATTTGCCTAAAAGTCAGTTCACGCAGAATACTTTACTATTCTAAAAAGAGAAAGAAAGAAATAGAGAGTCAAGCAAAACTTGCCCGCTCACCACAAGAAGCCACCAGCGTCCACCGTCGCCCATGCTCAAAGCGACAACTCCAGATGCTCCGAAGGTCCATAACGCCATCCACAACAGCATTACAACAATGAATGCACATGCAACCCTCATGACTTCAGGAAGGCTCCATACCATCTTCACTCCTTTCTGCAGCACCATCATGGAAAATGGTAGTCTACAGAACAATGGAATATATACACAAGCAAAATAAGAGAGAAGCAGAGAAACGGAAGCCACTATGACTATAATCTATAACTGAGATGACTAGACAAAAGGTCAGATGGTACCTTTCTATAACCGAGATGATATACAAAAACTGCAGACCTGCTCCGATTGCAAATGCAACACCCCAGAAGAACTGCTTTGCCCAAAAACAGAACACACTTATCACTGCAAGATAGGTAGTGATGATGTGCAATGAAACCTTCATCATCTGAGTAGCCCGAGATCCAAGCAGCAACAACCAAGTCCATCCTAGAAGGGCCCCAACACCACCAGCCACCGCATAGACCGACCAATAGTACTCCGTCAAACCATGATGATTCTCTAAAATCCCGTAGGTATACTTATCAATCTTAAGCCTATCATTTTTCTCAAATCTATTGAGTCCAAGAACTACTAAGACTAATCCCAATCCTACCAGATGAAGTATGAACACCGCCAACCAGAACACGTCTCGCCAGCGTCTTGATTGCTCAAATGACAATGCATAAGTACCATTGCTGTTTCTTATACTATTGGAAACAACCTACACAAAATACAAAAACCAAGTAAGATATATATACAATTTAAGGACAGTTCTTCTTACTATTGAGTATTGAGTTAAGAAATATTACTGGCTATTTAGTGAGGCAAACACACTCCTCCATCCTGAGCAATGTCTTCCAAGAGGTTATGAGCCAAGTCATATTTTAGGGTTTCATTCAATCTGATTTTAGGTCTATCTTACTACCTTGAGTGGGGACATATCTACATTTTTAGCATTACATCAAGAATCCTATAGGTTTGCATTTCACGTGTCAACATCATCTTAATCGTAACTCTTGTATTGTCTCCTATAGGCGTCACCTCAACATTCTGTTTTATTACTTCTAATGAAACTTCATTTCCTATTTCTTCTATCAATTCATCTCAATTACTCATATTTGGTTTTTTCCAATAACATGAGTCGATTGCCCCATACTCTGACTCCTTCAAGTCTGGTAGCTATCATATTATTGCCCTCAAGGTTGGTAGATAGAATCATAGGATCACAAATCCCGGCCACCAAATTTTGCCATTTTGAAGAGGCAACTTTGATCAGAGTGGTAAAATCATCACCAATATCCTTATGATCTCTGTGTGTAATATTGAATCAAGATATCGAAACAAAGCTCTTTTAGAACATTTCCCAAGAATTCCATATGCTTGATCTAAATTTCACAAAACTAACACCCTATTTTTCAAAGTAATCCCTCCAATCTACCAACTTCACAATCGGGGTTTTCCTCGGTTTCCCACTAGAATATTAATTGAAGGAGGGCGCGGGCGCCAAAAAAAAAAAAACAAAAACAAAAAAACAAAAAAACAAAAACAACATGATGGTGACTTATAGCTGATCTCTGGTATGCGTCCTTATCAACAGCATGAGTTTCGCACACGTAGCTACTCCCTCATATATACCCTTTGTAACCTCAATATATCAAGTATGCACTCCTCTAAAACTTACATGAATATATCTCTTGGAACTGATTCATATGTATCTTCTAAATCCAGAAAAATCTTGTGCAAACCCTTATTTCTGCTTCCTAGTTGCTATATCACACATCTCCAAAGGGAAAAGGCCTCCATTACCTATGCTCGAATAGCCGGCTCATGTGTATGTTCCAGAAATTTACTTTTCATTTCTTCTAAAATCCTACTTGTAGTACATAAGTACTTGCTACATTAACAACTCCTCTACCAAACACCATCTTAATAACAATAATTCTATCTATCTACCTCTTGATGCCAACCAAATCCTTTTTAGCGCAGTGTTCACGATAACACCAACTTTAATCTGTATTGAAATTTGTCATAAAATCGTGATCGAAAGCATATTCTACCCGTTACTTCCATTTTTATCTCCTACTCATTTCGTCTCCCACCCATTTGCCTTAGTGCAACCTTTGATCTCTTACCTTACCTTACCTTACAAGTTTCCACACACAAAGAGATAGAAAACCCCCGGGGAACCTATAGCAATAATCCAAGTCTAACTTAATCCTAAAAACCAATTATTCAAGTCCAACAACAATATCCTCTCATATCAAATGGAGTGTGTTGGGTGTTGTTTCCCACATCAGTTGTGGGGAAGGCAAGGTGATAGTTTATGAGATGGATCGCAAGCCCAAATTGTGAAAACGCGTTTTGAATCAGTGCAAGCGAGCCGTTGATGGTAAACCCAAAGCGGATTGAAACAGGGGTAGGTCTGTATCAGTTTCACCTTGGCCCGGTCCTAACAGAGTGAGTGTGACTCTTCCACAGCATAGTACAAAATCAAAAGGGCAACTATCATCGTCAACAAAAAACAAAAGGGCACCACTGAAATTTTCCTCCCTAGAAGAACCAGGTCGAAAACACTCTTCTAAACAATCAAATAAAGTTCCAGTCTTTGCAATCAGAATTCGCTGTAAGGCATCGATTTCCACCATCTACAATCGAATTCCACGCACAAATCAATTGCTGAAAAAGTTACCTGTTGGGGTCTGGCGGCGATGGAAGGGGAAACGAAGGGGGAAGTGCTTTGTAAACCGCTCATTGAAGCCAAGTATTCGAAGGAGAAAAAAGAATGGGTCTTAATATTTTGGGATGAATTCCATATTTTGCTGGGCGGGTTCGGATGATCGGTGTCGGCCGGTGAAGGAAAGTTCTTCCTTGTGTGATGAATATGATGTAGTAGTAGGTGTCATGTGAAAGTGCTTTAGGGGTTCAAACTTCAAAGTATGAGTTGGAAAGAAAGTGATTGAAGTGATCGAAAATGAAGGGCATTGACCAACCCAAAGGGGATGGTTGCCAGTCACGGAAATGCTTTTGTTTAAGTCAATGCCTTTGCATTTTAATTTGATTTTAAAAAAGGAAAAAAAA
Organism: Drosera spatulata; assembly: GCA_035668315.1. Taxonomy (NCBI): domain Eukaryota; kingdom Viridiplantae; phylum Streptophyta; class Magnoliopsida; order Caryophyllales; family Droseraceae; genus Drosera; species Drosera spatulata. Next base: position 26,805 of record JAOVYX010014744.1, read on the forward strand.
ATCAATCGAATTTCTGATCAAAAAATTTAGAAAATGATAATTTTCCCAAAATTTAAAGTATTGAATTTAGGTACTTGACAATAATTTTGTAAATCATGACACGTTGTACTAAATCCTTAGCTTATGCTTTGTATATACTATCATGACGGAAACATAAGGATTTTTTGTTACATGTTGTTCTCAAGTATTACTGTAGTAGTACTACATCTTAAGATAGTACACTAGTCCTATTGTTAAAATCCATTCGAGTGAAAAACAAGTGCATGTCTCATGCCTCAATCTATCATTACCATTCGTGCTCAGACATCCACCCAGTACTCCATTAGTCATTTCTCATTTCTATAAAGGATACACATGAATCCACAGCTTTTTATTTAAAACCGTAGCATCCCACTTCTCGTCCTTTAGTAAAGCAGGGGACCAATATGTTAAAGATAGAATACAAGTGGAATACATTTTATGATGATAATGATAATGATGGAACCTAGCAAGGCACTTATAACCCAATCATCGACGAATCCATAACATGAAACATCACCAATAAAAGATAAAACTCCAGTGAGATTTTTTTTTTTTTTGAGAAATTCAAAGGGTAAGTTAGTATAGCATGAAAGGGGAAGGCATATCAGTAATAGTACGTAGTATTATCAACAGGAAAATACGAAAGTCAAGAGTCCAGAAGGGCGATTATTTCATGCTACTATCCAGATATTAACAAATAGATCAAGCTTCAAGTCTACAACTCCATAATGCACCAAAGTTAATTCATGGCACCAGAGAACCAGCGTTCATTGTTTGATTAGTCATCATCCAGGAAAGGGTAATCTGTAAATCCTACAACAAGATCATGAGAGTACAATGTGGAGTAATCACACTCGTTCAAAGGAGCATCGATCTCGAACCTTCGTACTAAATCAGGGTTTGCGATGAAAAGTCGCCCATATGCTATCAAATGAGCATCTCCTCGAGCCAAAGCCTTCGAACCGAGTTCCTTGGTGAAGCCGCCAGCAAGCACGAAAGTACCATGGTAAGCATCACTCAATTTTCTTAGCAGGGTGGCTTCTTCCTCACTTATGCCTCTTTTAAATGACCCTGCCTGTATATGCAGATAACTGAGTTTCAGGCCCTTCATTTCTTGGAGTTTATTGAGCCTCTCGACTATGGCTAAGCCGAGGCCTAATGGGTCCGAATCGACTGCATCATAAGTGTGGATTGTTGGCGTGATCTTTAGACTGACTCTGCCGATACCGATTGCCTCTATGACTGAGTGCATCACCTGCCATATGGGAATAACTGGTTCATACCCTTGACTGTCGTTTTGGTGGTCAATATTCGTAACTACGTGGTTATGAAAAAGCTTGTGACACACTGGCTAATGTAAAGTATATGCCTATCTTGGACAAGGATTTGGTTGGCAACTCTGTATGTGGACAATAGTGAAATGGATTTCCACATTATTAAAAATAATGAAAATGCTAAAATGTTTGTTGGATTAGGAAATTAATATCTCATTGCTCTCTTGGTCGAACTGATGAGACCCGATTTAGGAAATGAGAATAAGTACCTGCATTAAGAACTTGCAACGATTTTCGAGCGATCCACCATACTCATCCGTCCTATCATTGACCCCATCCTTCAAGAATTGGTCAATGATATAACCATAGGCTCCATGAACCTCGATGCCATCGAACCCTGCTCGGACTGCATTGACAGCAGCTTGTCTGAATTGCTCGATGATCTGTTGTACTTCCTCAGTGGCCAAGGCTCGAGGCTGTGAATAATGACTGTAGGATCCATCAGGCAGCAGTATCTTCCATTTTTCTGATATAGGCTTGTTTGTTGATGATATTGGGCATGCCCCTCCAGGTTGGTATGCTGTTCATTGATTTAGATGAAAGTAGTCAACTGCATTGGTTTAAGCTACAAAGAAGTAGAAGTAGGAGTTCTGGTTTATGTATGGCATTCCAAGGCTTAAATGGTCATCAAAAGTTCAGTTTTGAAGAGCTTTCAATTTCAAAAATTAACGATCAAGATTTGATGTAATGATTTCGTTATCCTATCTTTTATCCTTATTCAATACATAACTTAACCTATTATTTCAACTCCTGATATCTATAAAAAGAGACAAAGAGGGCTGCTTGACTAGGTTGATGATATAGGGCAAGTCCCTCCAGGCTCCAGGTTGGTACACTGTTCATTAATTTTGATGAAAGTTGTCACTGGACAACTACATTGGCTTAAGCTATAAAGAAGAAGTAGGAGTTCTGGATTGTGTATAGCATTCTAAGACTTTAATGCTTATCACAGGTCCAGTTTGAACCGTTTTCAAATCTCAGATCAACTATATATCAAAATTTGATATATATAACAATTACGCTGTTATACCTTTTATCCTTATTCAATAAATATGGACCACTACTCAGCGTAACCGTGATTTCAGTTCCTGATATCTATAAACAGACAAATAGGCTGCTGGACTAGGTGATGGATGCATTAATTGTAGCATATGAAACTACCATGATGAGAAGATCGGCAAACTACCATGATGAGAAGATCGGCCAACGTGCCATAATTGACAGAAGAAAACAGCCCCTTTGGCATGCACAGCATCCACCACTTTCCTCCACGCCTCAACTTGCTCCTCTGTGTATAACCCTGGTGTCCTCGGATACCTACAAAACGCTTATCATATCTTTAACAAATTCGCCCACCCGCGACGATAATCAACCCTAAAACCGCACCAGGATAGGTACTGATGCAACACCAACGACGAGCTGATATATACATAAAAGTTTAATATAAAATGGATTTCAATGATGATCATGGACGGTGGAGTTACCCGGCAGCAGCGGAGGAGATGATGGTGCCCTCGGAGACAAGGAGGCCGCCAGGGGTGGCGCGCTGGGAGTAATAGAGGACATGGGCTTGGTTAGGGAGGTTGTCAACGGCCCTGCATCTGGTGCAGGGCGACATCACAACTCTGTGATCCAGCTCCCACTTTCCCATCTTGTATGGACTCAGCAGCAGATTTCTCATCTCTGCTTCTTCTTCCATTTTTCTCTCTTTTTTCCTTGACTTTCTTGTCAGCTACCTGGCTGCCTATATGTCAGATGGCTAGTCACTTTCTAGTTTCTATGTTGGGGGAGTTGTGAACGCAGATTGCTTTGTGAACTGAGACATCCTGTTATCAATGCAGAACTCCTTTACTAAACCTATGTTGGGGGCGTGGTCGCTTTGTTGTTGACTTGCTGCCCTATACCTTTAATATAACCTAGAGAGGATGTTTATACGTTCATTATTCGAAGATAGTGAAAATTTGAAAGAATTATGATTTTTAGATTTTTATTTTTTTTATAGAAAGGTTTTTCACATTAAAATTTCATGTTTTTTTTATTTATACTTTGAATAATATTATGTACATTAATATAATTTTCTAATAGGTTCACATATAGAGGGATACGTGCTGATCCTAGTGCTGTCAAAAAGGTGTCCGGCCCGTCCGGAATTTGTCCGGACTCGGCCCGCCCCATTACGCGTTGGACGGGCTTTTCGAAGCCCGGCTCATGGACAAGGGCCGGACCGGACATTGTTTTAGGCCTCTCAAAGTCCGGCCCGGCCCGATCCGGCCGTGATCCGGACATGATCCGGCCCAGCGGACGGACGGGTTGGCGGACGGGCTTTAGCTCGGCCCTGGAAAAGGGAAAAAAAAGAGAGGAAGATATGAAAAACCGTTGACGTTTTTTATGTGTTAATTTGGTTTTTTTTTTTCCAGTGTTAATGTACTCATAGTTGTGAAAAACCGTTGACGATTGTTATAAAACCGTCACCAGTTTCAGAAACCGTTGACGTTTATCATAAAACCGAGAACGATTTTAGTGAAAATGAAAAGCCTGCTCTCAATTTTTTTTTTGGTTCAAAAACCGTTGACGGTTTTATGATTTGTAGGCAAAACATGCCTTAAGACCCTTAACCATATACATTGATGCTTGACATAACCCTTAAAGTAAAATCATGAAAAAGACTTACACATCGAATCAAATACGTCAAACAACAACATTACGAGACAAATATGAAATATCCGAATCCTCATCGCGCACGGGTCTCCTTCCTCTTCCCGTGCTCATTGAAGTAAGAACCAAAACCAACATAGCTT